>JBBPRF010000045.1:0-89416 GCA_038092875.1 Lanmaoa pseudosensibilis | reverse complement strand
TCTTTGAATGTCATGATAATTACCTAATCAACAATCATTCAAGCATACAATTCTTTTACATCCTAGAATTTTATTGTCATGTAAATCTCACCTTTGTGTGTGGAAACCAGCTTGTCAATGCCTGAACCATATCAAGATCTTGCTTTTGAGTGATCCTGAACTCAACAAAAGGCAGCAAGGCACTTTTATGACATTAATATATGATTTTTTTTTTTACTTTCAAATACTATTTCACTTACTATCTGATTGCACACTCAACACATAGCAGGATATTCTTTTCCTGTGCTGTAAACAACAACATCTGCAATGATTTATCATTCAATGCAGCTGCAGTATGTTCCAGTAACATGTTGCATCCAATGTCAGACATATCCATGTCTAGCAATCAATCAATAGAATAAAATAGAGAGATTATATGTATACAAACTTTCCAGTTTCACAGATGCCTGTGGACGAAATGTCATCTTGCACAGATCTGCTCATACATCTCTTTTGGTGAAAACCCCCCCAGCATGTTCCTTCTGCCTCATGAGTTGATCTTCTACAGGTAGTAGTAGGTCTTCAGGCTCGAACATCTGTACTATGAGTGCATCACATTTAGTGAATAACACGACAACTGGCACTAGCACCCAAACCAATGAGTTCAGAAAAAACATCATCAAAAAGAATTCATCACCATTTCTAGTGTCACACCCAGCAAAGAACCTTTCCTCCGCAACAGTGACAGCACGATGAAGTTGATCCATTGGAATACAGTACCTGCTTATATTAAAGTCGCAAAACCCAGTACAATCCACCCACTCACCATATGGCGTGGATCCGCTTCTTAAGGAAAGTTGTACTTGCACGCTCCGTGATGAAGTTCCTCATCTTCTCGAATTCATCCTCACGGCCGGCCTCGAAACCAGGAGAGTCATGGAAGATGAATTTCTGGTTGCTTTTGAAAACCATCTCGTAATTGATATCATGGAGTCCACGCTGTAGAAAGTGAGATGGGCTGCAAAGACACTGCGACGACATTCATGGTAGTCATGATACTCACCTCCCTGGACCCCTCGATCATAAGGTTCACCTGATGGCACGTCAATGGCATTGGCATCCAGTATATGATAGCTTGGCAAACCGTACCTTTTCCCCTCGATCGTTGTAAATCTCCGGATTTTCCGTCGAGTTACAGATTCTCTGAAGAATGGACGTCTTGCCAGCATTCGCCCTGCTAATGATGAGGATTCTAAATCGTCCAAATTTCTCCATGAGGTCCTGGTTGACATGCTGCATGAAGTTGGAAACGTCCAAAGTTTTCGTCTGCACTTTGGGAACGCTTGAGTCGTCGGAGCGCGGCTCGAGAGGGACGGGGTCTGTGACCTGCTCCCCGGGTGTATCTGAATCTATGCCCTGCATCTCGAGAGCGAGAGAGCCGTTGTCTCTAAATTGAGTGAGGAGTGTTCGAGTCGCTGGGGACCACACTTTGCTGTACATTGGGCACGTCGGAACGTTCGGCATTGACAGGCACCACAGACGGGTCCCCGCCGGAGATGGGAGATCTGAGGCGTCTAATTTGTTCCTTGATGGTCTTCATTGCGGTGGTTGGTAAGAAAGCTGAGCGGTGAGTGAAGCACGGCTGATAGGTTGGAGGTGTTGGGTTACAACGATGGGCATGGCGGCGCCGCGGCGCTCAGCTTCACACGCGTTGCTTATGTGACACCGGGTGAAGAAACGATATGACCATGCCGGTGACCAAGTGGGTGCTGTTATCCTCATCGCAGCCAACTTTTCATGCCCGCGAACCCAGGGTCAGCGGGGAATGTGAAGGGCTCATGGCCGTCGTCAACAGGATCGTTGGATGGAATCAGCAATGTCGAGTCGCAAAAGATTGCTGAACAATTGACCACCCGTCCGAAGAAGCCAAACGCTCAGGCTCTGTCATGTCTTGCGCGTGTCGTGGACACGCCGTGGAGGTATGTGGTGGCGGTATCAGAGTGGTTCCGTCCATACGCGGAGACAATGACCCTTTGAGCTTGGTGGTCTTTGATACGACCAATGTTTTACTTCCTTTGAATGATCATTACTAATTCATTAATCTTTTGGTTGATAGCAATCTCGCTGTCCTGGGGGGACACTGTCTGAACTTTCAATGTCCAGGCGCGTCGTGCACTGTGGCCCTCTCACGACTGGGAATATACGCAGGTCGCGCTTGCCGATGTCCACCTCGTCCATGTGTCGGACACATTCCTAAACCATGGTGCGCCGATGCCGTCGTTATCAGCCTCCTTGATCCTCAATCTTCAGTGCACCATAGTCGAACCTCCACCTCCACAGATTACGCCCATCTCTCCCTTACACCTGGCCTCCCTCCGAGCCGAGGACCGAGAACGGACGCCTGCTCGTCAACGGATTTCGTCTCTTTTGATCTCATCTTTGCGCCCAACATTGGCACGCTCGTGCTCATAGACGTAAAGCAATCCCCTCTCCCCGATCCACATCTTTCGTCGCACATTTATACCCAGCCCCCCATTGCGCTCCGATACGTCTTACGCAAGATTGGACTCAACACGAACCCCGCACCACCATGGTGTGTCTGAGCTAATGCTCAATTTGGACAAGAACGGATACTTAGGGCCCCCGGTCTGGACGGCAAGTGTCCCCGTGAATCGGACTTCCCCCGACGATAGTCTCGCGCTCAGCGAGCTCGTTAAGATACTACGCCTCAAAGGGCCCGATCAGGTAAAAGGTGCACACCCTCACGCGCGATTGCTATCTGATGTCCTTCACCCTCATCTGCCCAGTTGCCATGGCGGAAGATGGGCCACACCAGCGGATTGCCTGACGCTAAAGGCGCGTCCGAAACGATCCAGCTTACGATGAAAGATCCGAGGGGTCACCAAGCGGATCCATCCTCGTAAGCTGGATCCGTATTTACGTCAAAGATCAGCACACCACAATCCTAGTCAGGCACGGTGGGACTACATATGGCAGGCAATGTGGTGGTGGATGCACGGTTGTATCGCTCAGTATTGGACAGGCGCCGATCCTGGCTGCCAAACATACCACCACCGTTGATATTTGACTTTGTTTGTGAGCTCTTCCAATAGACAGCCCAGTCAGTCTATACTCGAAGACGGTTCGCCAGCAGATCGTCGGCGCCGATTTGTGTGAGCTGTTCTGACTTTCGGCGATCGCTAAAATGTTCAGGTCCCCGAACCCGCCCATAATGGGTTCCCGTTCATCACCGTCGTGCTGCGTGTGGGTTAGCCAAGGGATCGGATTCAGATATGAGCGTGCACCACCCCATCAACATTGCTCTTGGCACTTTCCATATACTTGGTTGCGTCAGTAAAATTTCCTTGATCTTCTTTATCGCACTTACACGTCAGTAAATTAACAAAAATCTGGTGGTGCCATTTTTCCATGCTGAGCTGAATAAGTAAGTGTGTTGCACGGAGCAAAGATTTCGTTTGACGTACCTCAGATTCGCGTTTCACGCAACGTTTGCGGAGCTCAGTGTTCGGATGCAGTGGGCTACATCCAGCGGTAGTCGCGGCTATTGCTTCACAACCAACTGGCTTAAACCTATTCAACCTGTCGAGAAAGAGAAAACATTCACATTTTGCGTGACTTTGATTAGAAGTGGTTCAAGAGTGCATAAGGGGCACTATTACAAGGAGACGATCACCCTCGAGCACTTCCGGGATGCAGCGACGTGGGAACAGGTGAAGCGTAGGTTGTAATTTGGTCTCCGACTCTCCGTAGCCTGGAGGAGATGGTCGCTCCTTCTTCCGCCGGTATGAACGTGGTCGCGTAGTTGTAGTCCATCATAACGGAACGCATAGGAATGGCATTGGTATGTTTGGATGTGTTGTGCGGGTCAGATAGGGGGAATTTAGTGACCTTTTGCCGAAATCTGATCAGCAGGCTCAGAGTCGAGCTCGGCGTTCTCATCACAAACCTCTACAACACTACTGGCGGTATGGAGGCCTTCGAAACATATCAGACACCGCTTTCTAGGTCAGAGAATCTCATGTATGTTGTCGCAGCCATCAGAGTTCAATCGGTGGAACAGCCGTTATGCCAGCAGAGAGATGTCCTATTTGTTTTCCTCGGCGGTGCGTGTCGTAGAACTTGTAGCGATGTTCACGATCTACAATCCTCGATCGTTCTAGAACCGCTTCAAAACGTGGAGGGAACTATGGCTCAACCTCGCCATTGCAGAAAAGCAGCTCGGGCTTCCAATCAGTGACGAAGCTCTCGAGCAGATGAAGGCAAATCTTGTATGAAACTCCTTTATATTATCCATACACTTTTTCACCTTGGTAAGGTAGGATCTTACTCCGGAGCAATTTGACATTGCGGCGAAAGAAGAGAAAAAACGTCGTCACGATGTTATGGCACATGTTCACACATTTGGTCAGGTTGCCCCGGCTGCGGCAGGCATCATCCAGTATAGTCCATCTTCCTATTTCACCTCTCCGCGGTGGTGTTTATGCACGTGTGTTTTTGCAGCTTGGGTGCCACCTCCTGTTATGTGACAGAGTACGTGTGGCTACTGGTGCATGTGGCTCACCAGCTGAATCGGATCTCAGTAATGCGGATTTGATCTTCATCCGAACAGGACTCGGTTATCTCCTTAAATCTCTCGCCGTTCTTATCTCACGCCTCTCGGCGTTCGCGGTCCAAAATAGGGACCTTCCGACTTTGGGTTTTACGCATTTCCAGCCCGCGCAGCTCACTACGGTCGGGAAACGCGCGACTCTGTGGATTCAGGTGACGTCCATTCTGCGATCTTGTGAGAAGAACGAGTTACCTATTATGCTACGGTGGTATCTCAGGAACTTTTATGGGATCTACGGAACATCAAGCGTGCACGAGATGACCTCGGATTCCGTGGTGTGAAGGGGACGACTGGAACGCAAGCGAGCTTCCTAGCCTTATTTGATGGAGACCACGACAAAGTAGAGGAGCTAGATAAACTTGTGACGAAGCTCAGCGGATTTGAATATGCATATCCTGTCACCTCTCAGACTTACTCGCGGAAGATCGATATCGATGTCCTGGCGCCTCTCGCGTCGCTCGGTGCTACGGCCCACAAACTTGCAACTGACTTGAGGTTGCTGGCTAATCTCAAAGTCAGTATACTGCCTTCCAGGATCGATGGCGTTGAACTCTGCATTGACATGATGCCAATTACAGGAAGTTGAGGAGCCATTTGAATCGACTCAGATAGGTTCCTCCGCGATGGCCTACAAGCGGAACCCAATGCGGTCTGAACGTGTGTGCAGCTTGTCACGGCACCTGATGGTATTGCACCAAAATGCGCTGATGACGTCGAGCGTGCAGTGGTTTGAGCGGACTTTGGATGACAGGTCATTTCTGTTCATGGGAGAAATTAATCACCGTATCACTGAAGCAACTGTAGTGCGAACCGTCGGGTGACGCTCCCAGAGGCTTTTCTGACTGCGGATATCGTCCTTTCGACTCTGCGAAATGTGTCTGAAGGCCTGGTAGTGTATCCGAGGGTCATCGCTCGCCGAATTTCTCAGGAGCTTCCATTCATGGCAACCGAAAACGTGATCATGGCTATCGTCAAAAAGGGTGGTGATAGGCAGGAAGCACACGAGAAGATCAGAGTGAGCCAACTTCCGCTGTCACGGGTTGATGGATAACCATTGATTCTCGCTACGTTCATCGTTTCCGTGACTTCTTCGCCCGAATAGGTCCTCTCCCACGAGGCCGCACACCAGGTCAAACACCTGGGACTGGAGAACGATCTCATTGAACGTGTCCGAGGGGATGCTTACTTCGACCCTATCAAAGGGGAGCTAGATGCGTTGCTAGATCCGCAAACGTTCATTGGGAGAGCACCAGAACAGGTGGACAAGTTCATTAAGGAGTGGGTGGAGCCAGCCTTGGCGGACGAGGAGCTGCAAGAAGCACTTTTCGGCGCTGGGAAGGTGGAGCTGAGCGTTTAGCTTAGATCGCTCTGTAAACGACTTGAAACGCATATGCGTCATTAGTACGTCTTAGGGCACAGCTCGGCCCGAGGGTCGCTTCCGTCGGCGCCTTCGGAGATTTAAATTTGAAAGAGCGCCTGGACATTTGACAGACGCCACTGTTAGTTACGCTCGATATCACCCGGGACCCAACGTCCTATTAGATTTCGTGTCGTGTATGAGAGGCGGAAGAGTAAAAGAAAAACAAGTCAGTTGCTTTGTTGAATTTTTTTTTTTTTTAGTGAAACCTGACATGTGCAGCCGAAAGGAAATAGAGAGCCGCATCAATTCGCACGTTTGCTCCTTTGTCAGGTTGGAATTTGCATCCCTGAACTTGTTTTTTTTTCTCCTCTCAGCAGGTCATTGGTTGTCGTGTCGTGGTCAATCCGTGAGTGTCGGTCCTCCTTCTCGTTCTCTTCTGTACAAGATCTCACGCGCACGCGTTTGTTTTCTATCTATAAGCGTCTACTCGCCCTTCTTCCTGAGGAACATCGGACATACACTCAGCCGTCTGGCCCTTGCCTTCCACGCGCAATGAGCAATCTCCAAATCCCGGACTCTTCCTACTCGGGTTCTTCGCGACAGCATGGTACCTCTCGTCCTGTCTCCGTCTCGGCCCAGCCATCGCCCGTCTCGAATCATCAGTCGTCATCCAGGAGACAAAGAGCCTCTCACCAGGTCGTCTCTCCTCAGCATCAACAGCAAGCAGCTGATGATCAACCTGGATATCGTGACGTGTACTCCCATCCAGCTGCTGTAGCCTACGCCGCCGCACATCCGAGGAGGACCATTCCCAAGTTCGGTCCCTATCTACTCTTGCAGACGGTGGGAGAGGGCGAGTTCGGCAAGGTCAAACTCGGCTTGCACAGTCAATGGGGTGAAGAAGTCGCCGTAAAATTGATACGGCGGGGCAACATCGACAGCTCCGTACGGATGTCAAAGGTCGAGCGCGAGATCGAAGTTCTCCGGGTAGGCATTGTTCTTCGACGATGGACTTGATATTGACCTGCCCTTAGACCTTGAAGCATCCCAATATCGTTCGCCTGTACGATGTCATCGAAACAGACAAGTACATTGGCATAATTCTCGAGTACGCCTCAGGTGGCGAGCTTTTTGACCACATCTTGGCCCACCGCTATCTCAAGGAGAAAGATGCTGCCAAACTCTTTTCCCAGCTCATCTCTGGTGTCTGGTACATTCATCAAAAGAAAATCGTTCATCGTGATCTCAAACTCGAAAACCTACTCCTCGACCGCAACCGTAACGTTATAATCACAGATTTTGGATTTGCTAACCGTTTCGAACATCGCGCCGACGATCTCATGCAGACGAGCTGTGGCTCTCCCTGCTATGCTGCGCCAGAACTAGTCATCTCTGAAGGCCTTTACGTTGGTTCCGCTGTCGATATCTGGTCCTGTGGCGTCATCCTGTATGCCATGCTTGCAGGCTATCTCCCCTTTGACGACGACCCTGCTAACCCGGATGGCGACAATATCAATCTCCTGTACAAGTATATTGTTAATACCCCCCTCTCTTTCCCTGAATATGTTTCTACGGAAGCCAGAGACCTTCTCGCCATGATGCTCGTCCCAGATCCTACGCGTCGTGCAGATTTACGGTCGATCATGGCACACCCTTGGCTCTCGGCCTACGCGCACACCTTCTCCAAGTGCGTCGATGATCTTGAGCGCGCCGCTATGGAACAACACCAGATGAAGAGACTGGCCTATCAGAGACAGATGCGCCAAGCAGCTGCAGCTCAATCAGAACCTAGCCGAGTTGCGCGTACCCAAAGTGCTCGTGTCGATGGCATGCTTAATGTTTCCACTTCTTCTACGAGTCCAAGGAGCCACTCCTATAGAGACAATTTACCCGCTGGTCAACCAGAATACCTCTATGAGACGTCCATCGATCAATCAATATACTCATCATCTCCTCCGGTACCTCACTCTCGTAATGCTGTTTCTCTCGCTGTCACCCCCGCTACGTCCATGGGTCCTGCTGATGACGATCCATTTGCGCCTTCAAGTACTGTCAATATTCCTGTCACAATCTCATCACCCGATGAGGGACCATCAGTCACTCCTAATATCCAAGATATCGACTCCTCTTACCCTCCCAATGGTTCTGCAAAATCTCCTACAGATACAGGGAAAAAGAAAGCTGCCGGCGGTTTCCGCCACACCATCCAAGTGGAGTACCCCGGCGATCCTCACCCCCAGGCCGCAGGGTCCAGCCATGGCAAAGCCTCAAGAGCAGACCCATCTTCCACTCGTCCCAGCTCCAAGCAGGGCGTCGAACCCCGCGATCGTGTGGTGTCCGGATCTCATACCACCCCCCGCGTACCTGGAGAGAAGCCCTCTGTGGCACTCTCCATCGATGTGGAGACGTCCGCACGCAAACCGCTCCCCCCTGCCCCATCTACTCCTACTCCTTCCCGTGTCGATACGACACACCTGACACCTTCTGCCGCGCTGCGCGAGAACCAACCCCAGACACCTTCGGTTGCTATCTCTCCAGCCAGTCCTTCTCCGATCACAAATGCGGAGGACAAGTCTTCCAAGTCTGTCAACACTGCTACTGGTTCTACAGGCTCTGGGTCAAGCCGTCACCGCAAAGGTTTGTCGGTGGACAAGTTTGGGCTCGGCAAGATATTCGGTACAAACGGCGACCAATCCGTCGTCAATGGCTCGCGGTCTCGTGTCCCATCTGAAAGCTCGGCTGCTGGTACACCCGTGGCGGAAGAGAAGAGGGCATCGTCGGCGGTTACAAGCACTAATGACACCGCCAAGAACGCTCTCCTGAGCCCAGCCTCGTCCAGTCCGACTGACTCGGCCAAGAAGAATAGGAGGAACACTCTCACTGTTATGGTCGAGCCCTTCAGCCGCACCATCAAGTCACGGAAAGGCAAGACTCCCGTGGGTGAGACACCCGTCAAGGATAACCGTGATCTCGAGAAGCAATTGCCACCATCTTCGACTGCTTCTCCTTCCCAGACCAACCGTGGTACTGTATTCCCCAGCGTGGCGAAGGACGGACATCAAACCCACGATATGCCCGCATCCACGACCAAGGCTCGCAATGTTATGCAATGGTTCAGGCGAAGAAGCAACGTCAAGCCCGATGGAGAGGAGTCCCCAGATGTGGGGGCCGTGCGCGCTGGCACGGATCTCTCATCCCGCTCGCAGATTCCGACGCCGAGTTCCAAGACGGAGTTGGACAAAAATGGTGATCAGGGTCGATCTGCTGGCCTTGGGGAGACCTCCTTCTCCTTCTCCAGGGCTGGATGGAAGTTCAACGCCTCTACCCCTACCAAGGACGTCCTGCGTATCCATCACGGTGCTGTCGATCAAACTACGATCACCACCCGACCACCTCCAGAAGTCATCAAACATGTTTGCAAGGTTTTGGAAGAGATGGGTATGGACATCAAGGCCGAAAGTGAATACAAATATCGATGCGTCCGTGCAAAGAGGAGAAAGAGTGGTGGGGCAGTTGGGTTGGGCTTCAGCACGGTCGGAAGTGGGAGTGGATTGGCAGCATTCACGATGGTCGGATCAGCGGCATCTAATGGCGTAAGTCATCCTTCGGCCTGTTGTTCTGGAGTTGCTCATGATGATGGTTGCAGGTCGACAAACGCGGTCTTCCCGTCCCTTCCCATCCCTCCCCTGGTGGCATGCTTAAAGGTCTCCTCATGCGAAGGCAGTCGTCTCAGGTTTCTGGGGTGGCTTCCTCGCACCCTTCGTTGTCCCTGGATGACGAGAACCCCACAACAGCGCCTTCGCCCGTAGAACCCACCCCGTCCGGTGTTGGAGAACCTATTTATGGTGATACTGCCCAGGACGCAGGGGATGAAGTCCGCTTCTCGGTTGAGCTCACACGGATAGATCGCCTCAAAGATACCTATAGTCTCGATATCCGTCGTTTGAAAGGTAACCTACGAAGCTACAAATTCTTGTACGACACCATCAGAGAGTACGTACGCTTGTCGTTCTATCTCGTACTGTACACGCTGACATTGCCGTTTACCAGGAGGGCAGATCTTCAGAGTTAAGGTATTGGCAGGTACCTCTATCTTAGGCCGTTACGCTGTTCTGCTCCCTCGTTCGGGAACATGGTTACCCTCACAATTTCACTCATACCCTACCATACGCTTGTAATCTTTTTCTCGCTGTTTCTTTTTACCACTTTTTCACCATCTCCTACTCAGCTGTTTGTGTCTTACCCTGCTCTAGGTTTTCACTCGGTTGACTTGATTCATCCTTGTCACTGCTGTTCTCATTGATTGTTCTCCCCTGTCTAGTTTGGTCAACCAGTGACGTCGCTTTTTCGCTCGCCGTCATCCAAATCCAAAGTTCACGTTTTCTTTTACTTCCGAATCCATTCAATCACCATTATATGACAAAAATCTCCATTCGACCTCATTTGTCTGTATCGTAGTGTCTAGTATCGTCATTCGGACTGGTTCTTTTTACCCGCAAGGAATGGGAGATCGTACATATTCCAAATGTCGTACGTGAAATGCAATGTTCCATAATGTCTACATCCATTGAAATCGAAAGTGGAATAAAAATAAAAATAAAAATAAAAATTCATTTCTGCCCTTTGAAACACATTTGCGGTGGGAATGGAGATCGTCGTTTTGCGTGTATGGTGCCTGCTTCTCACCCAAAAGTAAACTGAATCATGCGTCCGTCATGATCGAAAAGGAAAACGTTTCGTCAAGTTCCTGCGCCACCTCGTCCGCCGAGCAATGATAGAGCTTGGAAAACGGACCATCGCGATAGCCGTACCGAGATCCACATCGACTAGCACTAGTACTCCGCGCTAATTCCGTCGAGAGCGAGAACGCACTGGTGGGAACGGCAACACCCCCGCCAGCACACTCGAAACTCGAGTCTGGCGAATCGCGCTCGTCCGAGGACGTATCCGATCTCTCCAGCGCGGGCATATTCAAACTCTCCACGTCGGACGGGCCACGGAGACGACAGAGACCGGCAATGTTCGTCATGTGGCGACCTTGATTGAGAAATGCCTCCGAGGACGTGGCGCCGGTAGTACCAGTACTGCTCGACAGGGCAAAGGGCATCATCGCGTCAGCCCCACCGGAAGACGTGGAGCCAGACACGGGTAGGCTCAGTCCCGGGTAGTTGAACGAGAGCAGGATCGGATCGATCTGGAAGAGATGGGTCGATGGCACAGGGTCCGACTCCGATTCGGACGGGATAGGGCCAGATAGGCGTAATGGCCTTAGAACGGGCGGTAGAGACTCGCCAGCGGTTTCTGGCCCGAGTCCGGTTAGATTGACGTTTTCGTCGAGGGATTCGTTCGATAAGGCGCTTGCGAGAGACGGGAGCCCGGTCCTCGTTGGGCTGGGTTTCTCCCCCCGGTCACTCCAAGTCCTGCTGTTTTCGTGCACCGTAAACGCCTGAGGGAAGCCGGTTGTTCCCAGCGAGCGCGTCGTCGTATCGCATAGATGGAATGGGGTAATGCTCCGGGGAACACTGCTCCATCCGCTCGGTAAGCAGCTCTCGAGAGGAACTTCCCTTGTCGTGGACCTAGAACCACCCGCGTCGACGTGTGCAGCCTGAGGCGACACAGGAAAGCTCGACGGATCGGTGGTCCTGTGATCATCCTGCCCACGAAGCCACTCCCGCTCGCGCTCATGCACACCGCACGGCTCAGGGTTCGCCGGATCGAGTGGGCCCCCTGTCGTAGGCCACCCACCCAGGGGCGAGGGCACCACTGGCATGGGCATCTCTTCAGCCCCCAACGGCGTCCCACGTACCCTCCGCTCCCTCTGCCCTCCCACCCGTCTCTGCGCCACCACCCCCATGTCCACACCCACACCCCCATGCCCACCCCCATGCCCATTCCGCTTCAACGCACACGTCGGACACGCCTTGACGAACTGCGCCGTCAGCTCCTTGGGCACCCACGAATAATGCTGCCGAATCACCGCACACGTCTTGTCACGCCCCCCATGCCCCGAACGGACGTGGCAGTAACAAAACAGCTCGTAGAGCTGCTCCATGATCGCCACGGGCCTGTTTTCGTGCAGGACGACCGCGCTGAAGAGCTCGGTGGACGTGTCTGCGTCTGCATCTGCACCTCGTCCGATCCCGATCCCCATCGCCCGTTCCAGTTCGAGGTCCGTCCCTTCTGCGTCCGAGTCCGAGTCTGGGTACGCCCCCGCCCCCGCCCCAGTCCCCGTCCCGCCCACACGCACCTCACCCCACCCCCACGCCCCATCCCCGACACACATCGGCCGACTCAACGAAAACATCTTGCGCACCCAAAACCGAAACTGCGGCGTCTCGATCGTGCACGCCTCGGGCTGGTGCAACACGTCCCAGATCTTGTCAAACATGGCTTGCGTGATGAGCGCCTTGTCCCGCTTGCGCGGGCTGAGACTGTGTAGGTACCCGGCTTCGATCCGTTTGTAGTCGGCGTAGGTGGGCAGACCTGGGTGGTCTGGTGGGGCCTGAATCTCTTGGTCTGCTAGGTCTTCAAGCTCTGGGTCTTGGAGTGGCGAGGCGGGTGGCAAGCTTCGAGGGAGGTGGGCGGGACTGGCGGTTGACGAGCGGCGGTCATACGGCCGCGACGACGATGACGCCATCCCGCGCGACACATGAGTTCGTAAACTCGCAGGCATAGGCGGACACACGTCTCCGATTTTTGCGTTGAGATGTCGAGATGAAAAAAAGAAAGAAAGTGGGATGAATATGTAGGTTGTGTACAGTAACGAAGATGATTAGACAAATGATCCTACGCTAAACTTTGAGAGATCCTAATAACGTCTCCACGCGCCTCCAAGCGGCTGACGCAACCACGCGACATATCACGTGATGAAAATCAACCCGTTCCCACCCGGTCCAATGTAGTGCAAACAGTATTTAGCCCACAGCGCGTGTTGTGTGTGTAGTCGTATGTGCAGTGGTATGTGCAGTGTGCCCGTCCCGAATAAAAAAAAGGACAAATCTAGAGTGAGATCATAACCGCGCCACCATGGGCCGCTCAGCATCCGCCATTCAACCTGTTCTTGGGTACCGTCTGATTATATTGCGGGGATCCCCAACCCGTCAGGTTGAAATTGGTATACGCATCCTTGTACCTGTCGCCACCGCGTCAATTCATCCTACCTCATCCATAGAAGAAAGAGAGAGAGACGCACGCGTTAATATAAGCAGCAGTGGGGAACTCGGGTGGATCACACCCTATATTCTTCGCGTTCGAAGGCTGGTACACTCGAATGTAGTCGACCATCATCGTCGCGGGTAGCTGAATGTCCGGAAAGTCGATCCCACCAAAGTTGATCGAGAACCCAAGGTTGGCGATGATGTACTACGCGGGAAAACCGTCAACGTTGACATGCGTCTCGATGTAGAGGGAAAACGACAAGGAAAAACTACCATTGGCTCTTGAGGAATAGGCCGCGCGCTGATCTCCGTGAGCGGATCTGGTCCCAGTCCACCCGCCATCACTGTCCAGACACGCTTGTCGTCACTGATCCACGTAATGTACGCATTGTCGAACCCGGGGACGTATTCAAAGCCATACACGCTGTAACACGCTTTATCGAGCTCGTAGCAGTCTTGATTGGTGATGGTCAGGCCACTCGTGGTTTGTTGATATGCCCCTGTACCAAGTCAGCACCGCATCGTCCATCGTGCGCTGCACCCACCGCCAATGTAGGGATTGAGCACCGTGTTCGGATCGTAGATGGCGAAGTTGTCCGACGTGTTGAGCCATTGATACGCAGCCTGTATCACACCATCAATCACCGTGCCGCGAGAGAATGCAACAAAGCGCATTCCATACATTGAACGGTGCCCATTGCGCAGATTGAGACACCTTCAAGGAACACATCGTCAGAAAGACGATCAAACCCACGAGTATGTACGAGACCTTGCCGATACCAGCATCCACAGTCGCTTCGAAAATATCAATTTCAGGTGCCGATCGGCCCACATAGCTACCGTCCTTGCGGACAGGACCTGGATGGGATTCCCCGGGACATGTGCACGCAGACAAACGTTGGCCCTGAAGGTAAGACTGCGCATCGTGTGTTAGATAAAGGCGACGAGCAATCGAAAAAAATGACCTACCAAGACACCACCGTACGCAGGATCCCCGTTCTCCGTAGCAGCCAGAGGCATCCTCTGGCCCGGGTACGTCTGATTCGGTAGCGTACCCACGTCACAGCTGTCGTACGAGTATGGCCACTGGACAATCATGACGAAAACCTCGGACAAAACCTCAAGAGATGACCTACCAGACCCTCCAAACTCGCACCAAAGCCAGCTCGTCCCAGATTCCCCATCGTCCATCTTTCCCAACGACATTAGACACGATCCAATCTTACGCGATGAGCACTCACACGGCGGGCCACAAACCACTAATCACATCGGTCAGCGCGCCATCACAAGAAAAGCATTACGCACGCACTGGACATTGTTCGACCCCGGCAGGGTGACAGCAGCTTGCGACACGTCAGACATAACCCCACTTGGAGCGAGCACACATACTCTCAATCAACCCGCCCGTGAAACAAAACTTGTTCCTATCATCACATCGCTCAACTCCACCGCCTCGAACCAACCTCAAGCCACAACACTCACCATGACTGAATCTACAGCATATATGCATCATGGTCGGTCAGCATGGACGAAAACGGGACTGCGGCACGTATCACTCACCATGCCCGACCGGTACGTCAAGTTGTGATTCGTCGCCGGATCCTGCTTGCTCAGCGTAATGGCCAGCGCCCCATTCTTGGTCGTTACCGCCGATGGATCATACCACTCCAAGTCGTTCTGCCACGCCGACAACCATCAGCCCACTCCTCCCACCACCCACCACCTCTCCTGCACTCACCGTCCCCCAATAGTGTAGATTCGGCGCTTCCCAATAAGGATCGTCGCCTGCATAAAACGACCGCCCTTCGACATTGAACTCGTCCGAAAAGACAAGCTCCAACGTGTCGCTGGACATGTACGACTGTTTGGTGTAGGCCTCCTTGGGCGTGTCGACGTCGATGAGGCCACGGTTCCCGGCGATGGCGGGGAGTTGGCCCGTCGCGTTGATACCACCCAGATTGAATGCCCCCTGTGTCGTCTGCTTCCTGGACAAAAGATGACTCGCGACCGGAAAACCTATCAAACGATCAACACCCAGAGCTAGGACACGAGCACACCACCACACATACCTATACTGCAAATACGCGTCACGACCCATCACATCGACAAGGAGACAAGGCAAGACGGGACGGGACGGGACTCACAAGAGGGCAATGCAACCAGCGGCGAGCACAAAGAGACATCCCAGATTAGCAAGTCCGCGTGCGGTACAGATAGTCCCGCCTTGGTCGCTCTTCAAGTCCCGCTTCGGGTCCGGGTTGTGTAGGTAATCGTCCTGCTCGGGCGTCCCCATCGTTAACGCCGTTGCACCCCAATCAGCAGGATTCGGCTGGAGTGAGTACTATTTGTCTCCTCAGCACTACCGCCACCACCACCATATAACAACAACGACGGAAACGCGACCTACCTGGTCAGACAACGAGTTCTAGACGCCATTTCCCATCAACACACCAAAACGACCGACACCACCTAATTGCACTCACGAGGTACGCGGATGGACTGGGCGACCTGCATAACATGGGTGACCCTGGGGAGCCCCGCTCCGCATAGTCACTCGCACTCGTGATGGAGGGTGACCTGGAACGACCGACGCGTGGACTTGGCGGGACAGCCAAATTCGAGTTGGACGTGGACGCAATGGCACTGTATTCCTGCCTCATTAGAGGAGTGCTCATGCTGTTGGACTAGACGTGTGTTTGTGTGGTCCACCACTCCCAAGGACAAGCAAAAAAAAGAAAGAGGCGTGAAAAAGGAGAAAAGAGCGTGGAGTAGTTGGACTCGGGAAAGAAAGAAACCAAACGGAATTGAATGCCAGTGGTGAGGGATGTGATGCCGCAAAGGGGGGCCAAGAACAAAAATGCAAATGTCACAACGTAAATGCATCTACGATACCCGAGCGATGTCGTCAAAGGCAACGACGGCGCTACAGAGCTCGTCTGGCGTGGGCCTGGGCGCAACCACGTCCACCCGCACCTTCAACGTGTCCCGCAAAAAGGACGCCGTCGTAGGGCCAATCACGGCCACTTTGAGTGCATCGGGGCGAAACACCTCGCACAACACCGGCGCGACAAACGCTGCAGCAGACGGCGCAAAATACACCACCCATCCCCACTCTCCACCGTGTGTCGGATCTGCGAGTGAGATTAGATCAGTAGTGAGCATGGCATTGCGCGCGTGTGACTCGCCCACCGGGGCCCTCTCCAACGCAGCACCCAAATCGTCCCGGAATGTCGACGACCCCGTCGTGCGGTACACCTCCAGCGTCTCCAGCGCAACATCCCCAGCGGAGAGCATCCCAGAAAGCGTATCCCGATTCTTGTCCCCCGTCAGATAGAGCATCCGCTGCCCCTGACAACCCTCCCCCAAGATGAACGCCGCAAGGCGCTCCGCCGTGCCCGTGTCCGCACCCCCCCGAACGTGGTTCTCCCCAGGCGCGAGATGCGCCATCGACGGGAATGCAGTATGGATCCCGGATGCTGCTGCCGCCGTCGCATCCCCGACGACGTAAAACGGGACTGTCCGCCAGTCCGCTGAGAAGGCTGTGAGGTCGTGTACTCGCAGCAACGCACAGGTACCACACACCTTGCGTCGTCTCCGCCAGCGGTGGCATAGATCGGATGGCTTCGCACCACGCCTCGACGGCCCGCTTGCTCGTCACGATCACCCCAGAAAGACCCTGCGCCTCAGGCCCACGGACGATCTTGTCCCTGAGCACGTTGACGTCGACGAGCACCGTCTCCAACACAGGGACGGAGAGCGGCACATACCCCCTAGCCTCAAACGCCACCTCATACCGATCCGGCCCATCCTCCGCCAGCGCTCTGAGTAGCAACACGCACTTCATCCTTACACTCGACGACGACTACGACGATGTGAGAAGCGTCTATCTCGGATATTGACACTCCGCGACGACGGACGACACGATCACCTGCTCTCTTCATTTGGACGCCGTGCGCACGGTGACCGAGCACTCTCTCCCAGCTCGTCGCACAACGCTCACTATTACAATGCCTGACCTCCTCGCGTCGCCTCTGGTCACCACCCTCCTCTCTAGGACACCTCCTGCGCCGCTCACAGCCCGCAATGTCTGGCGCGCCAACCTCACCCCTGAAATCGACCAGCTCAACGCTAGCCTCAACGTCCGTGCAGGTAAGCACACAATCGACCCTGCACACACCCTGCGTCTCACTGCAATGCACAGTCCTTCACCTCCTCAACGATGACTTTGACGCTTGCCACAGTCTTGCTCAAACAAAGGAGGGCGATCCATACGCGGACCACCTCCATTGTATCGCACACAGACGTGAACCAGACTACTGGAATTCCAAGTAGGCGTCGGTACATTTCCGACAATGTCGTTGGCTCATCAGGTCAGATGGTGGATCGCCCGTTTGTCTCATCCCCACCTGGCAGAAATATACGTGCCGGATTCCGCTAGTGCGTCATTGCCGGAGGCAAAGAAGGCAGCAGAGAAATTCGTTGATGCGATCCAGAGAGCAGAAGCCTCTGGGAAAGGGATCACAGAACTAGAACAGCGTCAGTGGGCGGAGTTGACGACACTGACCAAGATATTGATCGAGAAGGATGGAAAGAAGGGGTACTGATAGCAAAGTACGATACCACTGTCGAGTGAACAGATTCTATGCGTTTCCTCCAATGACTCTGATGACGTTTTCGTATATCGTAAAGACGATTCCACCACTCATCTACGCCGAAAAAGTCATTCTCTGCACATGAACAGATATCCAAGTTTACTACTCACCACCAACCGCGCCAGTCTCGGCGTCGTTCCAGTCCAGAATCGTAGCAAGCCTTCCTCTGTCAGGATCCGGTAACCGCAATGGAACGAGTTTTTATACTCTCGAGGAGCACTGAGAGACTGCATGCGCGTCTTGATAACACTATCCCACATGTCAAACGTGGGTTCGAGCATGAGAAGGACACAAACGACGTACTCGAGCGGTTGCGTGACATATACGGTCACGAGACCCGCAATGGCACCAATAGCAAACGTAATTCCAGTCGGAAGCTGCTGTCCCGGACGTGCGGTGGACTGAACAAACTGCTTGAGGGTGGTATAGGTCGTGAAGCGAACTGCCGAATTGGCCCCTTGTCGCATCATCTAGGGCAAGATGGAGGTCGTGGAGGGTACAAGTGGAAGTAGTGGACGTACGACGGGAAATAGACCTCGGTATATGCCCGCGATACCTTCTTGGCGTACGATGGACATGGTGCCGTGTACGAGACCGCGGTATTGGGGATTCGGACGCTTGGCATCGTCAATGAGTTTCGTCCTAGAGGGTGGGTGTTGGCATGTAGGAGGAACGAAGATGGATACGCACTTGATCGTTTCAGAAGGGGTGACAGCGATGATGGCCTCCATCATGCCGGCGCCCAAGCCGGCTGAACGCAGGTGAGTCACGTGGACAGAAAGGTGTTGAACTGCACTGACCGACGAGACTTTTGGGGGCACTGACTTTGCCCTGTGGGGTGTGAGGAGGCGAAATAAACGAGAAGAGAGGTGCTGACCTCTGGATCTGCCAGGATGCTTTTGAAGTGATCATAGCTCACGAAGCGCACGCCGGCCTTGATGGAGTTTCCGACGACAAGCGCCGAGCAACCCGAATAGAGACCAGTGATGCCTTTCTCGCGGACGGTCGTGCGGATGATGGTCAGTGGTGATTCTCGCTGGTACGGTGAGCGCGAGCGTAGAGAGAGACGGACGTGGACAGACCTGGCCACCGAACTGGGAGCGCGTCTTTACGAACTCAGTTGGATAGGTCACGAAACTTGCTAAACGCGTTGAGCGAATAAGTACACTTTAAACGAGACCCGTCGACATACGCTTCGATGGCCCCCGCCGTTGTCCCAGCGATCAGCGAGTGTAGCGGATTTTCTTTCTTGCTCGTCATGGTCAACGATGACACTGCCAATTTAGGAAATCTACCGAGCAAGGAAATCTACTTGTGACGCAAAGAATGACATCGTACATTTCTGACGTCACTCCAAAATGACCACAGATAAATACGAGCGAACAGTCTGAACCCGCTCATCAGCACCATGTCTGTCCCCTTCACCACTCCGCAGCTTCACGACCCCTCGCAGCCACCCCCAGTATCCGAGGGATCTGGAGCAGGGTTTCCATTGCAGCCCAACAGGGGCAACGACTTGCCCCAGCGTGCTCAACAACAAGGCACTCCAGAGGTACAGGGAAGGAATGCGTTCAACTCTGAACGTCCCCTGGGGGTCACCCCTGTTCCCGAAGGTCGGCTCTTCTTGATATTTACAAGTCGAGGGATGCTAACTCATCATTCCAGGTGGCGTCGCGATCGGCGGTCAACCAAACTTGCCCGAGGGACACGCTAATATAGGAGACAAGATTGTAGGCAAGACGCAAAAGGTGGGTCTCGCGGCCGGCAGTTGTTCGGCTCCATCTAATATCTCGCCAGGTGATTGGAAAGTACACCCACAACCCTGATTTGCATGAGAGAGGCGAACTTCGCGAGACTGGCGGCAAGGCTGCTGCAGAGGGTCATGCGCGTGCTGCCCACGACTAGAGATATGGACGAGACTTGTACGATGATGGTGTAATCTTGACTCGACGTTTAATTGATTCATAATCGGTACAACCCGCCAGCTCACAATTTTGTGCATACACTGGAAGAAGAGGAAGAATCTGATGATTGCCCATGTCAACCTGACCGTTCAACGTTAGTACCATTAGCAGCGCCAACTGACCGGTTGGGCCGATAACAGAACCCTACTTGGTTACCACCTATCATTTCCTTCAGGGATCAAGATATGATCCTGAACGAAATGTGCCTAGCCCAAAATATTGGTAGCAGCGGTCAGTATTGCAACGAACACAGGAAATCAGTGGATCGGATCAACTACGACTAGAAGACTCCTACCGAGCGACGTCTCACGCTTGTAAGCGTTCGCCGTCATGCCTTTAGGGAAAGAGGTCGTCAGACTCGACACACTCACCAAGTATCATATCGGTATCTGCTGTCTTGCCCCCGAGTCCTGTCCATTCCATTTTCGCACTAACGTGCAAGTGCCATCGTGGGTCGTCGATATCGGTGGGCTGCCAGCGCTTGGATACCCTTTGCAGGACGTGTGTAGTGGCATAAACATGGGGATCCGAGCGGAAAAGATTGACAACGAATTGGGATCTAGTTCCCTGACCGAGTGTAGTGGGCGCCACACATATCCAGCAGGCTTCTTGAACGATCAGCCAAGACCACACGCCAAATCGGACTCGATGTTCCTCAAGAACTCAGGTCGTTATTCGCGGCGAGCAGGGAATATCCTTCCGCGAATTGAGAAGCTTGTCCAACCAGATGGACATCAACAAGCCGCAACATCTCCACCAATAACCGTTTGGGGATACTGACCTCAATACGCCAGAATTCAAGACAGACATCTTCGAAGCGTTGTGACATACACACATAAAGACACACTACACGAGGCAACCAATATAACAATCGTGAAGGTACTCAATAATTTTAGTAATTGACGCTGACAGGCCAAGAACACTGTGCAACGAAATGTGAGTCCGATATCCAACCTCGCTCACTGACCCTCGGGCTTCTTGCTCTTGGTTGTGCTAGCTGTGAGGCTCTTGTGAATGAACGGCAGGACACCACCCCCTGCGATCGTGGCGCGTACAAGGATATCGAGCTCCTCGTCGCCACGGATCGCCAGTTGCAAGTGTCGTGGTGTTATACGCTTCACACGGAGATCTTTTGATGCATTCCCTAGAAACCGGAGCAATATCAGCATCAGAGGGAATATGTCAAGTGTGTCCGACGCACCTGCCAGCTCGAGCACTTCGGCCGTGAGGTACTCTAGAATCGCACTCGTATATACTGCAGCTTTCGCACCGATTCGCACGTTATGTTGCGTGCGTTGTTTCAGATAACGATGAATACGACCAACAGGGAACTAGAGCACGTGAGCATGCGCAAACTAAAAAAAGGGGGAGGGAAAGGGGACGGAAGTAAACCGAGACATACCTGAAGGCCGGCCTTTTGGCTCCGAGTTTGTATCGTGCGGGGTGCTGTTGTCGCGCCGGAACCCGCGGCGCCCCCCTGGTCGAGTGCACCTGTCTTTGACTTTCCGCCTGTCGCTTTGGGGGGCATTGTTGAAACGATGGTGAGTGTAAGAAGTAAAGGCGCGTCTCACTTTAGGGTCGGCGATTCGGTGTTGTTGATTGCGACGCGTGTCATCACGTGAATCCGACGTTTATCTATGCGCATCGGATTTTCATCTTCTGTACATAAACATGCTGTCTTCTTCGGGGAAATCTGGCAGAGCGACTTGAAAATGACTGTGAAGGAGAGGCGGTAGATGTGTCCACAAACAGTTCGGATCACACCATTCGGACCTCATTCTGACCACGCTCCGTACTCGACCATCCGACTGCGTGAGACGACGTCGGCAATTGACCACGACGTGCATAGTGTTCGGCTTGCCTGGTCACGTATATGCGGACGAACTGACGTGGAACTCACCTAATGAAGGCCTCTATGTATGTGAAGAGGAAGGTAACGCAACAGAAATATCTTTACGTGGACTAGCACGCGGCACGCTGCCAATGGGTACCTAACGACCATCATGATAAGCAACCTGCCACCCCCGTTATCAGCCCTGCTGGGATTTACTATCTGCGGCTTGTGTTCCTAGGAATAGATTCCATCAGGGGAAATTTTCGGAATTGGTTTACAAGCGGCACTCCGATCCATGCCCATGAGTTCGGCGGGAATAGAGCGTTGATGCTGTTAAACGACCACCCTGAGGTCGAGATAAGCCGTGTTACAGTACGGTACAGCCTGTACAGTGTTCACAAAATCCCCTGTCGAGCTGAGAGGGGTCCAGCAGCACGTACTAAAATGGGCCTCATCGTGGAATGTTTTTGACTCATGTGGGAATTCCACGTTTTGACATCTTCGCATGGAACAGGCACAGGTGCCACACAGCGCCCTGGCTGCAGGCTGGAATAGCACAGAACCCATAAAAATAACTAGGGCAACGCGCGTCGAGTCCCCTTTTGCCTCCCTCAACACTCTCCCACCTTTCTGCAGTGGTAATTTTCTTCGTCCACTGTTGGCACTAACCCTAGTCCTCCGACCTAGCCATCCATATGCTCTTCACCGTTGTGAATGCATGCCCTTGCTATGTACAGCAGAGTTATCTCTACTGTGCATTGCAGGCGTGTGCACACGTTACCTTGGGCGACTCACCATTTAACAGGTCACTGATTGGCAGCCTGCCTTACACGACCTTACAAGTATCCTTCGGTTCGCACAAGAAGCAGTCGTTTTTGGCTGGTTATCGCCCCAAACCCTGGGTGTACCTGTCTCGAGAGGTTTTGCAGGGTCCAGTCGCGAATCAGTGGACTTGGCTTGACCCCCAAGCCGCTATCGCCACTTAGAGAATGCCTGCTTCACCAGCTAACTTCAACATGCAAAATGGAGTGCCATCGTCTTATGATGTCGAGGTTCTGCTTCACTGCGGGAGCAGGCTCGGCGACGAACAAGGTACTGGGTTTGGTCGAGGACAGCGCCTCACAACACCGGTTTGCGACTAGCGTGCTCTTGGCTTTGGATATGTGCATCCGAGCGGTATCGCCAATAAGGCTTCTCTGGAACATTCGCCAAGGCCCGGGCTGATCCGTTTGTTTAGCTGATCCAAGCGCTCCGTTTCACTCAGGCACATTTGCCTGTGATGATTCTTCATTATGACGTACATTCATCCGAATGGTGTCGTCGATAAGGCTTCACCGGCATTCGCCAAGGCCCGGTCTAATGATTCCGCTCGTTTAGCTGACCCAAACGCTCTGTTTCACTCAGGTCCGTCTGCTTGTGATGGCGCTTCATTGTGACGTACATTCATCCGAATGGTATCGTCGATAAGGCTTCACTGGCATTCGCCAAGTCCCTTGATTCCGTTTGTTTAGCTGACTCAAGCGCTCTGTTTCACTCAGGTCCGTCCGCTTGTGATGAGGCTTTATTGTGACGTACATTCATCCGAATGGTATCGTCGATAAGGCTTCACTGGCATTCGCCAGGGCCCTAGCTAATCCGTTCATAGCTCTCTCAGCCTCTCAGACCCGTCTGCTGTTGTGATAACTTGTGACGTACATGCCAGATGAGTTGGCATGGTGACAGGTTTTGTCTCAAGTAGAACGTCTGAGACTCCGAGCACGGTGGATGTGTGTTGTGGGACGTGTTCTTGTTCTCCGGTGTAGCACAGACCGAACCGACATATGGGAGGATCAGTCACCCTCGGCGAGAGAAAGAGGGCTGTGGACTGTGAACGGGTTCATCGCATTTGGGCAGATTGTCCAGGTCAGGGGGAGCTGTCAATAGGATGCATCAAGGCAAGGATGTACCTGAACAGACTAGTTTAACCAAGGTAAGTCGGGAGCTTAGCGACGAGGACGGATGACGATGTGGCGCGGAGTCGTGGGGGAATGGCAAAATCAGCGCAGCGTGGCGGAGCACTGGCTTGTCAAGTTGTCGAACTCAATGGCGAAATCAGCTCAGTCACTCTGAGAACGGCAAGTGGCCTGGCGATATCTCGAATGGGAGACAGATAAAAATGACAGGCTTCTCTTTCTTCCAGCTCGCGCGACTGTATCATGGAGAAGTCTGTGGGGGACTCCAGCTCACGAAAGTCCGTAGATGCCCAAGGACGTCATGGAATACAGATAGGGTACCTCTTCCCCTTCCTACCCCTCTGCAATTTTTCCATTGACCTCTCGACGCCGACAGGTACCGCACTCTTTCGATCCGTGTGGACGAAAAAGTTGGAGACGATGCAAAGCTCAAGAAGTCCGCAGACCCTGCGGATGCCATTGCTGCCATTGATGTCCACCTTATCCCAACCGACGATGTCTATGTTCGTTACTCGTGCAGTCCCGCCGTCGGTCTCGAGTCTGCCGCAGTCGAACGTAGATTAAAGGATGGCAAAAACGTTATCAGCCCCCCTCCTACCCAGTACTGGCTGAAGGCGCTAAACTATGTCTTCGGAGGTTTCAACTTTCTCATGTGGATTGCGTTCGTCGTCACAGTTGTAGGTCTCCCCACCCACACCCGCAGCTCTTCTTGTTAATAATGGAAGTCCTTTTAGCTCTCCTATAAGCCTTTGGGACAGCCCCCACAAGCCTTTAACCTCGGCGTCGCTGTTCTCCTCGTAAGTGTCACCTCTGCGACCCTCTTTTTTAATTCTCATCGTCATCCCCTCTCATAGATGCTCGTCATCGTCATTTCCGCTACCTTTTACGCTTTGGTAGACTGGAACGCAAACCGTATCATGAAATCCATCAAGTCTCTCATTGCTGAGGAGGCTGCGGTCTTACGGGATGGCAATCAACAACTCGTCTTCGCAAACGACATTGTTGTCGGGGACATTGTCGTGCTCTCTACTGGTGATCGTGTGCCTGCGGATCTCAGGATTGTTCAAATGTCTTCTGATTTGCGCTTCGACCGGTCTCTTCTTACCGGTGAAAGGTCGGTTCAACTGGTTGTCTCGAAATGACGACAACACTGATCCTTACGCTAGTGATATGATTCCGGGATCCCTCGATGCCACCTCCGACAACGCCCTTGAGACACGCAACTTGGCTCTTAACTCAACGTTCGTCACCCAAGGCACCTGTCTTGGTGTAGCATTCGCCACCGGTGATCGCACTGTTATGGGGCGCTTGGTCCGCATGTCTGGCGAGACAAAGTTCAAATTGACGACCATTCAACGAGAAATTTGGTTCTTTACCAAAGTCATTTCTGCCGTTGCCCTGTCGCTCTTCTGCTTTTCGCTCCTCTTGTACGGTGTTTGGCTTCGCAAGAGTTATCCAGGATATGAAAACATCAGTGGTGCCATCATCAATTCTATTGGTTGTCTGACAGCATTCGTGCCCCAAGTCAGTCTTTTCATCTGGAATTGTGTACCAAAATACTCAATTTCCTTATACTCAGGGTCTTCCTGTCTGTGTTGCTCTTTCCTTGACTGTGATTGCACGTCGCATGGCTAAGAGAAACGTCCTTGTCAAAAACTTGGCGACCATCGAGACACTCGGTTGCATTTCCGTCTTGTGCTCTGACAAAACTGGTACTCTGACCGCAGGAAAGATGGTAAGCCGTATTGGTGTCCCAACGCGACTGGTGCGCCAACTCTCCCCTTTAGGCTGTCGCATCTATCGCGTTCCTGGATGCCTACATGAAAACCGACGAGATTCAGGGGAAAGTAGCGAAAGTGGCTGACCCTCAGATATATGCTGGCCTTGATGCCATGCACAAGGTCACGAGACTCTGCAACGGCGCGAAGTTCGACGCTGGTACCGCCGATCGCCCAGTCGCGGAGCGTGCTATTAAAGGAGATCCCACCGACACTGCCCTTCTCCGCTTCTCTGAGGCACTATCAGTTCCTAGTCTCAACATCAATACCTCGTCGCTCTTGGGCAACTCCAGACGTCTATTTGAAATCCCGTTCAACTCCAAGAACAAGTGGATGCTTTCAGTCATCGAGGTCAACGATGTAGTGGATGGTGATATCAGCGAAAAGAACGGCAAGACCTGGGTGTTCGCCAAGGGTGCTCCCGACATCTTGTTCCGCTTTTGCAGTACGGTCATGAGGTCGGACGGTTCTGTTGTGCCATTTGATGATTCGGCGAGGGAACAACTCGCCGTGCTCCAGAGCGCATGGTCGAGCGAAGGGCAGCGTGTCCTTGCTTTGTAAGTCCATTGTTTCGCGTGCCAGCATGTTCGCTCAAGATTAGTATAGATGCCGCAAACCGCTCGAGGTGTTCAAGGGCCACCTGCCTCCTAGTGATTTAGAAACGGTCATGTACGGTGAAATGCAAGACCTGACATTGGTTGGACTGGTGGGCATCCGTGATCCTCCCCGGCCCGATGTTCCGACCGCTATCAACGTCATCCGGAAAGCCGGTGTCCGGGTGTTTATGGTCACTGGTGATTTCAAGTTGACCGCTGTGGCTATCGCTCGTCAGGTAAGCCCCCGCGGTGCACATGACGGCGGTGTCCTCGCTGACGCGAGCCCATCTAGGTTGGTATTATCACACAGCAACGCATTGACACCATCGATGACGTTCGTGCGGCGGTCGACACATATCCTGTGGGAATTCGCCCATCATTGATAAAACCCTCCGAAGATGATCCTATCCGCGCCCTCGTTCTAACTGGTGAAGATGTTGCCACCCTTACACCTGCTGACTGGAACGTAATTATCGGATCATACACCGAAACTGTATTCGCGCGCACAACACCTGACCAGAAAATGTCAATCGTGGAAAACATCAAAGCTCGCGGGGACAATACCGTCGCAGTTACTGGTGATGGTGTCAATGATGCGCCGGCACTCAAGGCCTCTGACATCGGTGTCGCCATGGGAAGCGGAAGCGATGTTGCAAAGGAAGCTGGTGAGTCTTTTTCGGACCTCTCCATCGTCATCCCCTAGTTAACCCAAACGACGGCAAGCTGCACTCATCTTGCTCAACAATGACTTTGCATCCATCCCTGTGGCCATTGAAATGGGTCGTTTGGTATTTGACAACCTGAAGAAAGTGACGCTCTATCTTATGCCAGTAAGTCACTGTCGAATCTCAAACTAGCATGTGAAAACTTAGCTGTCGCCCCAAGGTCGGTTCATACACCGAATTCGTGGCAGTGCTCACCAATGTCTTGATGGGTATGCAAATTCCTTTGAGTTCGTACCTGCAAGTTTGTTTCTCGATCACAAACGACGTCGTCATGTCCATCTCTTTGATGTACGAGAAAGCGGAGGCTGACCTCATGCTGCGAAAACCGAGGAATGCCAGGACGGATCGCCTCACAGACTGGCGGCTGTTCTTCCAAATTTACCTGGTTAGTCATTGCAGTCGTTCCAAGAACATGGATTTATGGTCAACCAGTTCCTCGGGCTCATGGCTTGGCCCTGCTGTATGGCCATGTGGTTCGTGTACATGGCTCAGAACGGCCTCGGTTTCTACGATGTCATCCTGACCTACAACCAGTGGGGAGATGGCTGGAAGGGTAAGTCGGCCGCTGAACTCACGAACCTCGTCAACACCGGGCAGTGCATATAGTAAGTGATCCTGTTCTCGTTAGCTACTTGACCGCTGACCTGGAAATAGCTACGTGACCATGGTGTTTATGCAATATGGCAACCTTCTGGCTATCCGCAACAGGAGAGTCTCACTCTTGCAGTCGAATCCGCTCTGGGGACCAAGGCAGAATCTGGTCGTACCCGTCGGGATGGTTGGTACGGCTCTGATCGCCATTATCAATCTGTACGGGCCCGGGCTTCAGAGTGTTTTCTATACCACGCCGATCCCGGCTATGTTCTGGGGGCCACCCTTCGGCTTCGCGCTTGGAATATTGATCGTAGACGAACTCCGCAAGCTGATCGTCCGGACCTACCCCAAAGTAAGTCTCTATCATGTGCGTGACAACGATGACATCTAACCGTGTTGAACTAGTCGATTATTGCCAAGATGGCATGGTAATATACTTATTGGGCGTGGCAGCTTAAGTTGCCATCGCGATCAACCTGTCTGTTCACAAGATGTCATGTTTCTTGTATTATATCCCTGGAACTATACATTATGCATTGTGACATATGAAATAGAAGAATTGATGCTGTCTCCGCACCTGTGCCAGATACCTCGAAGCATCCATTAATTGTGATGATAACGTGGCCGAGTCCAATAAAGACCGTGGGTAATTGGGATATGGGAGCTTGATAACATGTCAACCGACGTCATTTGCTTTGTTCTGCTCGCCACCGTCTACTACTGACCGAAGGGAAGGGGTTCCGCAGGCTGTTCAAGCGAGGGACTGGACTGGGTAGGTTCCAGCGGAGTTTCTCATAGGACCTGGATTTTTATACATGACCTTCCGTCATCAACGTCTCAGCGTTCATTACGGAGGTAATGGAGGCCTTTTCGCGAATGGGAGCATCGGGATGACCAGAACCGTCTGTTATCGTATGAAGTCTTATCAGTGGATCATACTCCCACAACACACTCGCGACTCGATCTCAACACATAGGTCCCATACTCCCTGATAGTCCGTAGGTTTCTTATTTTTCCGAGTCTGTTTGCAGGGATTTTGCACCCATAACCCGTAACCCATACCTTCCTTCGGGGTCAGTATATTCCGAGCTCAACTGGCGCTCACTCAGGGCGCCATGTGTGGCACACTGCGAAAGGGCCAACAAGCCGGTGAGAGATTTATCATGAAAACATCCACTTTGTTGTTGACAGGGCTTGAATGGCAAAAACAGCGCGAGTCATGGATTCACACGTGAAGGAGGCAGATAAAGGAATTTGACAGCTCCAAGGCGTGTTCGCAACTGGTTTCTATGGACTTCTAGAAGACGAACTCAAAGGGGTCGACCTCTTGGAGGTACAAGGCTCCTGGCCATGGCATTCAGATCGGGTAAGAACCCTTCCCAGTGTGCGCCATAATCGTTGTACGTTTACGATCTCTCGTACTAGTTACCGCACGCTTTCCGTTCGTATCGGGCAAGGCTATACTATTGACTAACTCACAAAATTCGTCTATGTAGGCACTGCACCTAATACGTCGGACCTCTTCTACCTTCTTTCAGTGACGGCGTGTGGTTCTTTAGCTATGTCACGCTCGTGATTTGCCAGTGCGGTAGCCTGCTGTCCGTTCGTAATCGTCGCGTCTCGATGGTACACTCGAATCTCCTCTGGGGTCCTCGTCGTAATCTTGTCGTACCGTGCAGTATGTTTGCCATAGCTGCAATCGCAGTGATCAATCTGTATGGACCTGGACTCCAACAAGTCTTCTACATGACGCCCATCCCTGGCATGTTCTGGGGCATTCCCTTCTCCTTTGCGCTTGGTATCCTGATGATGGACGAGCTGGGCAAACTGATCGTGAGGACGTATCCCAAGGCGAGGCGTCTTGTTCGCGTGGCTGCTTTTACTCTGGTCAGCTGACTCGGAAACACGACTAGTCATTCATTGCTTGGGTTGGGTGGTAAATTCGTTTTGAACTATATCGTATCGTGGCATTGGAGTGAAACGAGCATGTCATGTTGAAGCAGAATAATAGTACACATACATTCGTCGCTAGCTGTATAGCAGAAGTACGGCGATGTGTCTATATAATATTGCGCTTGAATTATATATGTACAGAGTCATATTCTATTTGGACGAACTTGGACCAGTCGTTACCCCGTCGTTCACATCGGCTTGACAGCGAGTCGATCTCCAACGCGGCTGGATCCATTCAATGAGTTGACTCGGTGTTGAAAGTCATTGGTATGTTAACTCTGAGAGAATTGTAGCCTGCATATCACACACCGGGACTTATAACAGTTTTAAAAGTCTTGTCAAGATCGAGTTCCTACCCACCGCCGCTTGTGATAGTGAATGGGCGTGTGGACTTTATAGCAATAGACAGCTCGGAAATGCCGCCTGCCGGCAGCAAAAGCATTACTTACCAATATTATGTGGCAAATTCGTGTCTATTCCATGGAATCTGTCTCTATGACGGTGGCTCATAATACAGTACTGACTGGTAATAAGTAGCTCGTTATGAATGTTGTAACGAAAGCACAGTGATCAGAACATACGCACGGTGCGGCGTCTCGTATATTGTCACCGTATACTAGTGGCCAGTGCTCCGAGTCGCAGTGTCGGTGAAGGTGAGTCCTTATGCTTTTCATCATTCCTGCTTCGCAAGCGAGTTTGTCAAGCACACAGCCAACACCAGTCGACGTACCCGACAGTCTACTCTCGCCACCAAACGACTCAACCATGACGCCAGGAACTGGTCGGAGAAGCTGCAGAACGCGTCGGAACCCGAACCCGAACGCCTGGATTATGAGAGCGAAGAAAACTCGCCTGGGAGCGGCCGAGGCCTGCAGAGCCTCGGAGCAAACCGGGAAGCAGCGTAGATGCTCCAGGAGACCACTGGAGCGAGCAAGGATGCTATGGGGACCAAACGAGTCGGTATGACGACGAGAGGATCGCGTCAAGGGCGATCGCAGGCTCCACACTGATGGGAATGACAATGAACGAGTCGAGGAACGAAACCGCTAGCTGGATACGAGGCGCGTCAGCTCAGACGGTACGAACGCACACGATTGGCGTATCTGAACCATCCACACCATCCAGGAAGTGTACCAGGCGACCCGTTGAGGGCGTAAACCCAGCATGTCGACGAAGAAAGCTCAAAACGCGATCTACAGTCGAATGCGAGGTACCTAAGGATGTAGCATACCAAGTCAGATGGTCATGTCAGGACTGGCGTATCTGGTGGATCAGAAGCGTTCTACACTGAGTATAGAGGCTGGGGGAGCCTGAGCATCCAAACAACGCGACAGAGGCCGGGAACTGGCAATCGTTATCGCGGACACAGGTCAGCATTTGGTGATACTGACACTGGTATTCGTACATCGCGCATCACCCTGCCAGTGGTGGAATCGCTGTGGGAAAAAACAGGTAATGCACATCAGGGTTTTGCTGGTCCCGTTGATATGCATTACGAGCCTTCTCAACTCTAGATATATCTCGGACGGGTCTACAGCCATACGTTATGCATTGTGTGATCTTGTCCGTGTACCTGTGCCCTGCGAGCAGATGAACCGAAGCGAGGGGTGCGGGCTGTCAAGCAAGCTCGGAAACGTTCCAGCGGAGTTTTTCATCGTCATCGATGCTGATTGCGGTGGCGATGGAGGGCTTTTCGCGAATGGGCCCATCTGATCTCGAGCTTATTATCAACCAAACGCTCATGAAAAACATCCACTTTGTTGTTGACAGGGCTTGAATGGCGAAAATACCGCGAGTCAGGGAGTCATACTTGAAGGCGGCAGATAAAGGACTCCCGACAATTCCAAGGTGTGATCGCAACTCATTCTATGGACTTCCAGAAGACGAACTCGAGGGTCTCGACCTCTGGGAGGGACAGAGTTTCCGGCTATGGCATTCAGATCGGGTAAGAACCCATCCCTGCGTTCGTCATCCGTGATGGTTGCACGCTTAGTTTCCCACCAGTTATCGCACGCTTTCTGTTCGTGTCGAGGAGAAGCAGCTACCTGCCAAGCCCAAGATCAGCGCGGATCCAGCTGATGCTATCGCGAGCATCGACGTCCACCTCATCTCTCCAGAAGAGGTGTACACCCGCTACTCTACTCACCCCGTGCACGGCTTGGACAATGCCGCCGTCCAGCGCAAGATAAAGGATGGAAAGAACGTTATCAGTCCTCCACCAACCCAGTACTGGAAGAAGGCCCTCAACTATGTCTTTGGTGGCTTCAACTTCCTCATGTGGATCGCGTTCATTTTGACCCTCGTACGAATTTCGTGGTGAAAGTTATCTTCCGTTTCTCACTTTTACTCCTCACAGTTGTCATTTAAGCCCCTCGGCAGTCCACCCCAGGTTTTCGTACTCGGTGTTGCGATCCTGTTGGTGAGTCCTGTCGGTTGTGTTGATTTCGTTCTTTTTCATCCTTTCCGGCAACAGTTGCTTGTCATTATCGTTTCGGCCACGTTCTATGCCTTGGTGGACTGGAATGCTAGCAGGATTATGAAGTCAATCAAATCTCTCATTGCTGAGGAAGCCTCCGTGATTCGCGATGGAAAGCAGTTGCTCCTTCCCGCAACCGATATCGTCGTTGGCGACGTCGTCCTCCTCGGACCTGGTGATCGTGTTCCGGCAGACTTGAGAATCGTACAGGCCTCCTCGGATCTTCGATTCGATCGTTCCCTGCTCACTGGTGAGAGGTCAGTTCGCCCAGCTTCCCTTTTTTCGTGCGTAGATGGGCTAAGAGTAGCATAGTGATATGATTCCCGGTGTCCTGACAGCAACATCGGACAATGCCCTCGAGACCCGTAACCTTGCCTTGAATTCGACGTTCGTCACTCAGGGTACATGCACCGGCATCACGTTTGCTACCGGAGACCGCACAGTGATGGGTCGCTTGGTGGCCATGTCTGGCGAAAAGAAATTCAAGCTGACGACGATTCAGAAGGAGGTCTGGTTCTTCACGAAGATCATCTCTTGCTTCGCTCTGTTCTTTTTTCTCTTCTCGCTCCTTCTGTACGGCGTTTGGCTACGGAAATCGTACCCTGGCTACGACACAACGAGTACAGCCATTGTGAACTCGATCGGTTGTCTCACAGCTTTCGTCCCTCAGGTACATTTCTTCCAGTCATTTCTCTTTCTTGCTGTCTGACCCCACTTTCTCAGGGTTTACCGATCTGTGTCGCCCTCTCGTTGACGGTCATCGCTCGGCGTATGGCAAAGCGTTCTGTGTTGGTGAAAAATTTGGCTACTATCGAGACCCTTGGGTGCATGTCCGTTCTGTGCTCGGACAAGACAGGTACACTCACAGCCGGAAAGATGGTGAGTGGCTGTGAAGTATGAGTTGGGTATTCATGTCTTTACTGGACTTTATAGATGCTCGAGAACATTGCCTTCCTCGACAATCATTTCTCCGTGCGTGACACTCACGAGAAGATCTCGACAGCTTCGGAACCAGCAACGTTCGCTGGTCTGAAAGCCATCCATCAAATTGCTCGAATGTGCAACGCCGCGAAATTCGATGCAGCTACCATAGACAAGCCGGTCGAGGAACGTACGGTGAAGGGCGACCCAACAGACACTGCGCTTTTGCGCTTTTCCGAGGCACTTTCCGTCCCGAGAATAGGGATCGATACCGACCAGCTTCTACAGTCTTGGACGAAGCATTTTGAGATCCCATTCAACTCTCGCAATAAATGGGCATTGACTGTGGCAGTTCCAAATAGCGAGAAATATGAAAATTCGGGATGGATGCTCGTCAAGGGTGGTCCAGATGTATTATTCACTTCGTGCAGCAGTGTGCTGCAATGCGATGGCACATCCATACCACTCGGGCCAAATGAAATGCAGAGGATGTCTGCCATCCAAAACGAATGGTCGAGCGAAGGCAAGCGGGTTCTCGCGCTGTGAGTCTCTCGTTCATCATATTAAGGGGAACGCACTCACAATCATCTGTCCTGCAGTTGCCGCAAACCATTGGACGGAATCAAGCTCGGATTGCCCGCAAACACGATGGAAGAATTGATGTATTCCGAGATGCATGATTTAACGCTCGTCGGCCTTGTCAGTCTTCGTGATCCTCCTCGTGAAGACGTCCCTGCTGCGATTGAGACCATCAGACGAGCTGGCGTTCGCGTCTTTATGGTCACTGGTGATTTCAAACTTACCGCAGTAGCCATCGCACGTCAAGTAAGTTGTCCCTCGTACTCGACCTGCGATCATGTACCCATAATGTGCCTTTTTCTTTCCAGGTTGGGATTGTCTCGCAACAGCGAATTGACACGATTAAGGACGTTAGAGAGGTAGCATCTGAAAAGGCTCCTGCCAAGTCACGCTACGATGTCAAGCCGTCAGAGGATGACGCGATCAGGTCGCTCGTTCTGACTGGCGAAGACGTTTCCACTCTCACTGCACCCGACTGGGATGTCGTCATTGGAACATACAGTGAAATTGTGTTTGCGCGTACCACCCCCGACCAAAAGATGAAGATAGTTGAGGAGGTCAAGTACCGTGGGGACAACACCGTTGCAGTCACGGGCGACGGTGTTAACGATGCTCCTGCATTGAAAGCCGCTGACATTGGTTTGGCAATGGGAAGTGGGAGTGACGTCGCGAAGGAAGCTGGTACGTCGATCCGCTTGCCGCTGTCGCATTGCTGATATTAGCATTAAGCTGCCCTGATCCTGCTCAAGAACGACTTTGCATCAATACCAGTCGCCATCGAGATGGGTCGTCTCGTGTTCGATAACCTCAGAAAGGTTACTTTGTATCTTATGCCAGTCAGTATATTTGCAAGACCATCGACGAGGACTGACCGAATCAGGCTGGAAGTTACACGGAGTTCATGGCTGTCGTCACGAACGTCGTTCTTGGTATGCAGTTACCCATGACTACGTACCAGCAAGTCTGCTTCTGTATCACGAACGACGTCGTGATGTCAATATCCCTGATGTACGAAAAGGCGGAAGCCGGTGAGTACGACATGTGGTCCTTGAATATTTTCTGACTGTACGATCAGACCTTATGACCCGTAAACCACGCAATGCACGGACTGATCGTTTGACGGATTGGCGTCTGTTCGTGCAAGTTTACTTGGTGAACGATCAATATCAGTTGACCGGGCACGTAGCTGACCATTTTGTCAGTTCATCGGGCTGATGCTTTGGCCCTGCGCGATGGGCATGTGGTTCTTCTACATGCAGCGCCATGGCCTCACGTTCTACGACGTCATTTTGGTCTTTAACAAGTGGCAAGATGGCTGGCAAGGCTATCCTATCGACCAACTCACGGAACTGGTCAATGTGGGCACCTGCGTCTAGTAAGTCATTGGAGACCTCTTTTACTTTCGTTCACTGACGGCTTGTGGTTCTTTAGCTATGTCACGGTCGTGATTTGCCAGTACGGCAGCTTACTGTCGGTTCGTAACCGTCGCGTCTCGATGGTACACTCGAATCTCCTCTGGGGCCCCCGGCGTAATCTTGTCGTACCGTGCAGTATGGTCGCCACAGCCGCAATTGCGGTGATCAACCTGTATGGACCCGGACTCCAACAAGTCTTCTATATGAGACCCATCCCTGGCATGTTCTGGGGTATTCCCTTCTCCTTTGCGCTTGGTATTCTGATGATGGACGAGCTGCGCAAACTGATCGTGAGGACGTATCCCAAGGTGAGGCGTCCTGTTCGCGTCACTGCTTTTACTGTGGTTAGCTGACTCGGAAACACGACTAGTCTTTCATTGCTTGGGTTGCGTGGTAAATTTGTCTTGAACTATGTCGAGTTTTCATTAGAATGAAACGATCATGTGGAAAGGAGAACGATGTGCACACATACATATGTCGCAGCGCTAGTTGTATAGCAAGCAGTACGGCGACGGTGACTACGATCTATATGTACAATATTGTACTTAGTTTATCTACAAAATTATATCCTGTTTGGACGAATTTGAACCAGTCGTTTTCCTGTCCACATCGCGAGCAAGTTGACAGCGATCTCCAACGCGGTCTGCATTTCCCGGGCGGGCTCTGTTGAGAGTTGTAACATGGGACAGTGAGAAATTGAACAATAATGTATAATGCATAATGTATCAAGTTTGAGAGTAAAATATACATTATGAGATGCGGCACTTTTGCAGGGCGGGGACTTGTTTGGCTTGTATTGTGTGCGTCACACCCAACCTGCTTTTCGAAATGCCCATCGTCGAGAAGCGTAAGTCACGTCCTCACCCTCCACCTTATAACCGACACCCGAGAAAGCCGAAACCCAATGGCAAAGGATTCCCCATCCCTGCCTGTCCGCATGTTCCACAGATCGAAGCTGTTGAACAGGAAGTTGCAGACTTGATTGCTGAGCTAAAACGACGCAATCGCATCGTTAGTGAGCCACCCACTCTGGACGAGTCCCTCAAGCCTGCAGAAGAGCGGGAGATCGGACAATCACTCCAGTTTGAGGGAGGGGAGTCAGGGGACAAAGCCATAGTGGCTGCAGTGAGGCAGGAGATGGCGGAAAAGCAGGGTCACCCAGCCAGGTGATTGAGGTGGACGATGAGGACGAGGATATGGATATGGAACCTCGGCTTGCGATGTTACAGGTAGAGGCACTCGTTCTGTGTCCAAAGCTCGAAAATGCATGTTTACAGCTGGGGGATGCGACGTCATCAGTCTCGCGACCTAGTATCACACATTCAATTTTTCCGTCCTCATATAGGTCGTGAAGAGCTCCTTTGTGGACGACAAACTATGCTAGAGTCATACTTTACCTTGTAACGCACACCAATGCCACATCCGTATTATCGTATAATTTTCATAGTTCGTGTGACCCGCTGTGAGAGAGTTGCTGCATGCGCGTCATGATCACGCGTGCCTGCTGGGCCGCTACAAACTCCAAGCATCACGTATACGTGGAAGCTTTGCTCCATGATCGCTTGATCCCTGGTAGCATTCTCAAGATGACTCCCAGCCGCCCAGCAACCACAAGGTCCGGGTTCTGTTAAGACTTGGCGGTTGCAATCCTCGTCTGCCTGGAGCCCTGGACAACCTGACTAACAGGTACGGACGTTCAACCCAGGATGTGGACGGTACCGCTCAAGGGTAAATACTTGGTGTGGGCAATCACAGGTATGCGGCCAGACACTCGAGAGTCATCATTGATGATGTAACAGTTCTCTCTCAGCATGTTGCTCCACGGGATTCCTTCTTCAAGGGTACGATCAAGGCGTCATGTCCGGTATCGTAGGTCGTTTCACCGAAGAAACCCGAACCGCTCCATCCATACCTTCTCGTAGATTGGCGCGAACAACCAATTTGGAAGAGACTTTGGTGACCCGGACCCGACAACCCAAGGGCTTATCGTGAGTCTGCTTCCACACCACACCACATCCTCGACGGCTCACTCCCAGTGCCTCTTACCAAAAAAAAGGTAGCTATTTATGCAAGTCTTTTTGATTTTGTGATGCTCGTGACGTGACGCTCATGCATCTTTGAAAACTAAAAAGGATATCGGGTGTGCGACGGGAAGCTTGATTGTCTTCTTTTTTGGCGAGTCCATTGGACGAAAGCGCATGATCATGTCTGGCGCGTGTACGATGCTTGTGGGCACTGTAATGCGACCTTTTCCCGGGCACCTCATGCGTTGCAGTTGTACTGAATATCCCTCAGGCAATCTTGACGAGCTCGACGACCAGAACTCAGTTGTATGTGGGGCGTATCGTCACCGGCATTGTGAGTACAAGTGCAGAGCCACCGAGCGATGCCAGAGTCTGAAATGAGAATAGGGTAACGGGTTCAACTCTTCGTCCATTCCTGTATACCAGTCGGAGACGTGCGACGGTCTAGTACGGGGAACGCTCGTCTGCCTGAATTCTGCGATCACGATCATTGGTTTGGTGATTGTACGCGTTTCCAATCCCTGTCATGCCTGGCGTTCATGGGGGTGATTCGCAAAGGCTTACTGGCTAGATTATGGACTGTCGTTTGTGAACGGACCCGTGCAATGGCGCCTTCCCATCGGTTGAGTGTGACCACTGCATCGTCGAGTCTTTCGAGTTTGACTGTAGGTTTCAGGCTTTCAGGCGGTCTTTGCTTTTCTGCTGTTGCTTCAAGTCACCGTGCTTCCCGATTCCCCTCGCTGGCTCATCGCACACGGTCGAAACGAAGAAGGCGCTCGGATACTTGCCCAACTCGAGGATCGCGATTCCACGAACCATGCTGATGTGGTTGAGAAGCTAAGGGAAATAGAAGTGTCCCTCGAGCAAGAAAGCGCAGGAGGTAAACACGCTCTGGGATAACATCTTGATCCCTCTTCCAGATGCTAACGTACCGGTGACGGACCCCTAGGACCCTTCCGGTATGCAGAACTCGTCCAAGGTGGTCCTTTGGGAAACTTCCGCAGAATGTGTCTATGTGCGGGTGTGAATATCATGCAGCAATTCACCGGGTACGTGTTCCGATCTAACTGCACGCCGCCCGGCTTGCTCAACTCAGTTCGGACGAAGAGCGAATATGATCAAGTTCGTCATGCACTATCCGGCTTTGGATATGAATCTCATTTTGGTGCTGATATGGGATAGTTATCTTGCCCCTGTCGTTTACGAAAACACGATGGGCCTTTCACGAAACCTCTCCTTGATTCTCGGTGGCTGCACTGCAGTAACATTCATGTTCGCTTCCTTCATTCCGCTGTGGGTGAGTGCTGTTGCGATCATGACGGAAGTGATTCCGTATTTGACCTTTTTTTGCGTAGACTGTCGATCGATATGGCAGGCGTATCTTGTTGATGATATCTTCAGCTGGTCTTTCGCTTTGCTTCGTATTGACTGCAGCATTACTCTCGACTGGCAGCAAGTCTACTGCATACGGGGCCACAGCGATGGTCTTCCTCTTCCAAATCTTTCTTGGTGTCGGGTTCTTGCCTATAGTAAGTTCTCAGTCCCTGTCCACACCCACGCATCTTATCATGCTCGTTATGGCTTAGCCATGGCTGTACCCTGCGGAGGTGCGTTTGCACAGGATTGTTTTCGTCAAATCCTTCACGACACGTTCACGTAGATATCGACCACCCGTATCAGGGCGAGGGGATCTTCCATATCATCGTTGTCTAACTGGATTAGCACGTTCATCATCGGTACGCCCATTTTCCTTATCGCACGCAAAACCATCTCGGTTCAACGCCACCCCAAAAAAAACTCGTTCGTTTTATTGCACTCCTCTCTGTTCCCCGGTACAAATCACGCCTCCCGCGATCGTCAACATTGGATGGCGCGTGTTCGTCATCTTTGCCATCTTCAATGCGCTCTGGATACCGATCGTGTATGTGTTCTTCCCCGAGACCAAGGGGTTAGAGCTCGAAGATGTGGATCACATCTTTGAGAAAGGGGGGGTCACGGGCGGTGTGTGGGGCAGCGAGGGTGGGCGGACGGTGCAGAGACGACGGATTGCGCGGGACGTGGTTGCTCGCGAGGATGAGATGAAACACTTTGGCTGAGATTCTGTCGCGTGTTGAGTTACTCGTCGTGCATTAGTCTCCCCAAACCCGACCTTGGTAAATTTCGAGATCAGAAGACAATTGTTCGATGTGCATGGCCTTTTTGTTCGTGTCAATTAGGTGTCAATACCTTTTTTTTTTCTTTTTTCTTTTTCTTTTTTTTCTTGCATTAGTACTACACCATGGACCACATGTACGCACGTCACGGTACCCTGCCTCGACTTTTTACATACCAAGGGACACTACGACACCCTATCACAGTTGTGATTCCGTGATGCAACAATCGTCAAGACTTGCCACCGCGTACGAAGGAGTCTCACAGTCGTTCGCACCTGAACACGTCCATCATTATTCTCTGTCGAATGGCAAGCAGGAGGCGGCGGACATTACAAAGAAGCACTCGGACTCTTTTCTTGCACTCTCCCAATTCGATGCGGCGGAAGTAGAAGCCACCGGTATACGGCGAACCTGGGTGTTCCCTTCTTACTTCCCTTCTTCACGGACGTACTCACGCATGCTGCGTTCCTCGTGGCTGCCGTGATAAGTCACTTATGGTTTCAGATCCCCTACGGTATCGTTGGCCGCTTACTCGGATGCCAAGTCCCACCCGGCATATTTTGCTTGGTTCATAAGCAAGTAAGTACTACGAGGGTCGGGATACTCGGTTCTTGGACAAGGTTCGCCTACCTGCATCTTCGCATTCAAGCCGCAGGTGAGTGGGTCGCTTAATTTTGCTCTGTTTCAGATTCGCTCACATGAAAAACACTTGCTGGTTTGTTTGGTTTTTTTCAGCTCGAAATGACAGACAGCACTTCGACCCCAGCGGAATGTGGATTGATAGAGATTCCTGTGAGTGGTGCTCGCGTGTTTTAAACGCTCCAAGGTCTCCACCAACGTTCGTTCTATTTAGCACGCATATTCATGCTTGTTTCGTTCCAACACTTGTCCCTCCGCTGAAGCGTGTGCCGGTATCAGATCTCTCATCGAGGAACACGAGTGTCAGCTCGTCGCCATCCAAGACCAAGTCGAGCGTCTTAAGAAATGTCTCGTAGACATGGAGCATCGTCAGGTTCAAACTAATGACGTGCTCGTCAAACTCCACGCGACACTCGCCCCGATTAAGCGTTTACCTCCCGAGGTGCTGTCCGAGATATTCGAGCGGTGTCTCGATGCAAGGAATTCGGGCGTGCTGTTCTCGATGACTGCGCGGAACAATGAAGCGCCGCTGTTGCTCGGACGCGTGTGTCGTTCCTGGCGTGCCATCGCACATGCGACGCCTTCGCTGTGGCGGGATATCTTTGTGAACGTCTGTGATGGACGATACTCGGACGAGCTCCGCAAGGACGCGTTGCCGGTGCTGCAGACGTGGCTAGCGCACTCGGGTGGTCTCCCTCTCAACCTCGTCTTGCAGTGCAAGACGGAGCGGGTATTACCCGGTTTGTTGGACGTCTTCGAGACCATCGCAGCCCACGCGGCAAGGTGGAAAACGGTCCAGGTCCGTCTACAGAACTCGCCAGTGATATACAGGCTCGTCTGCCGCGCCTTCACCCAATGTACCTCGCTGTCGACGTTTGACGTGACCGACGGCGGTCAATGCATGTCGTTTTTCGGCAATCGGCAGCCAGACGAGGTGGAGGACGCGCAACGCGTCTGCTTCGATCTGTCCTCTGCACCGCTTCATCAGCTTTCGTTGTCACTTGCTGGTCTCACCATTCGGGACGTGCATGCACCTTGGGCTACGCTCACGCGCTTGTCGTTCATGCAAGACGCGCGTTCAAGCACGACCTCTATCACAGACTACGTGACTATTCTGCAGCAGTGCACGTCGCTCAAAGAGTGCGGTATCACCATCGACGGCGCCATCCGGGACGCGCCGCTTGAACCGTTTACACTCCCCAGCCTCGAGTGTCTCGAGCTCCAGGTGCTTCGAGAGGCCAGTCATACGACGCAAATGGGCGATTTGCTGAGCGTCCTCGATGCGCCGCGGCTCTGTGCCCTTGCGATTGAGGATTATTGTCCCCGGAGAGAAGTGGTGTTGTATCGCAGTCAACTGAAAGCATTTTTGCAAGGCCACGCGCAGTCGGTTCGGAATCTCCGTTTCTCGACCAGCTCCAAATTCTTTACGTCAGAAGACCTGATTGCGTTGCTCGTTGAAACGCCGCTGTTGACGGAACTGGAGTATCACCCTGACGAGGAGTCGTCTCCCAAAGCACTGTTGGAGGCGTTGACACCGCGAGTTCAAGGGGACGAGCTCGAATGTCTACTTCCGTGTTTAGAACGGTACTTTGTATATTGGGATACGACGGAGACGGTGTCGATGGTGGGGGATATGATCGAGAAGCGGTATGCGCTGGTTGAGCGAGGCATCGCGCGGTTGAAGCATCTGTCGTGCAAACCTGTGAGGATCAGTATCGTGTATGATTGTATGCCGCCGCACATGCTCGTGGAGAACTTGGCTGCGCGGCTGGAACCGCTTTGTCGGTGTGGGTTGCAGGTGGATTGGGAGGCGTACAGATATGACTTGGAGTTTTTGTATTGCTGATGTACAATTCGCTGTTATAGGCTTGGCTACGAGATGTACCTAGATAGGTGATCGATACCCATTATCGACATCCCTCGAATGGAGAGCCCAGCACGATGAGCGGGGCGGAGAGACACAGTGGCGCGAGTGAAGTACCATATTAGTCTGTTGTTCATTACCTCCTGCTAGTACTACCAAAACATGGGCTCTACTACGCCCCTCCTTGATATCCTCTCTGCGCATCTTCCACCCGCCATTTCAGCGGAGCTGTTGGCTCTATCCTCCTCCAAGTCCAGATCCACCGTCGAAACTCTCCTCTCCTTTGCCCTCGGAGGCGACTGTCCAACGCGTCTCCCCAACGCGCGCCCAGAATGGTCCCGCACACAGCCCGCCGCCCTCAACGCCATCCAAGACTATCTCGGGACCAAAGCCCCCAAACGACCCCGCGACAGCCAAGACATCGACGGTTCTAGCGAGCCAAAGCGACAAAAAACCGTGCAAGACGACACCGACGATCCACCTCTCTTCACCCTCCCTTCCATGTCCACCACCTCGCCCATCCGGAAAAAGGTCGATGTCACCGTCCATGCACGTTCCATCCGATTCGTCAACCCTACCACTCGTGCCCTAGAATCGTCCATCCCTCTCCCGAGCATCTCCCGTACGTTCTTGTTGCCCACACGCGGTAAGAGCAAGGGCCACTGGACTGTGGTTCTACTCCCCACGGATGTCCCCGATAAGGCCAAGACATCTCCTCCCTCTGCCCAGCAGATCATCTTTGGTCTCGACGCGCTGAGCGCTGCAAGATTCGAGACCACGTCCTATTCTTCAGGCACCTCCACCCCCAATTCGACCACCACCGTCGCCAAGGGCGAGGAAACCGTGACGTCCGTCCGCAAGTTCTTGTCCCACATTCCCGCCCCACTGCTCGAGCCCTCTCCGACTGTCTTTCGTAGCGCGTGCGCGACCGCAAAGTCGGGTCAGGGCGCAGCGGGCATAGATGCCTATCTCTCGGCGAAATCGGGCACGCTCTGGTTCTTTGACACGGGCATCCTATGGGGCGAGAGTAAGCCTTGTGAATTCTGGGCCCTCTCCGATCTGGTCGCCAAGGATGGCGTCCGGCTCATCAGCGCCACCGGGCGGACGTGTTCCGTCATTCTCAGTCGGAAGAGCGGGGGAGAGTCAAACGGTTCGGGCATGAATAAAAATGGAGACGACGAGGGCGAAGACGAGGTTGTCGAAACCGAGTTTTCCATGGTCGACGGTCGAGAACAAGACCCGATCAATGCGTGGGCTCGAAACCGAAAACATCTCTTTGGAAAAAACCCCGCCTCCGTCTCTCCATCCTCGAAACAAACAGCAGGCGGTAGTAGTGGAAAGGAAGCGCGCCCAAGTCATATCCCAAACGGGACAGTCAAGGGTCCTGCATGGGATGATTCGGACCCGGACGATGACGACTTTGAGGTCGCTTCGTCTGAGGATCTTGAACACAGCACAGACTCGGACGAGAGCGAGGACGGCAGTCAGAGTGAGGGCGCGGAGGAGAGCGGGGACGAGTCGGAGGAGGAAGTGGAAGAGCTCCAGGAAGCCCATCATCCGTTACTCCGACCCGGTGCCATGCCGCGCATGTCAAAGACGGCGATCGATATGGTGGTGGACATGGTCCAAGGTGATCTTGCAGACGATGCAAGCGACGAAGAGGACGAGTTGGAGGAATGATCTAAAAACGTAGTACCATTCAATCTGGCTCCGTGTTCTCTGTTGGTTACATTACGAGGTGGCTTTAAGCAATGTACACTCTATGCAAGGATATCTCCTTGAAGCTCACTCAGCGCCGGGGAGGGTACATATTCTCAGCGTATATATGAGTAGATGGACACTCGGATGGGGCGTCAGAAGAATCCATCGAGTCAAACCTCGATGCATCTCAGGGGTAATTTAACTGGAAGGGCTGACACGTTCGTGACACTCGCTGAGAGAATCCACACCATCGTCGAACAAATCTAATCCATAACCACCATCGAGGCCGGATCGACCTCGTCGTTTCTACTTCGGGGGGTCTAGTACGCATCTAGATGGACACCTTACCTCTAGGTTCATACGGTAAAAACAACGCCAGGAACCCTGCAAAGATGATCATGTTGCCCGCAATATACACGGGCACCGCCGTCGCGATATTCGCGTACAACGCAATACCGGGCGCCTGTTTGTGAGTCGTTTTGGTTTTCAAAAAAGTATGCCACCACAACCCCATTGACTGTATGTCGGCGGGACGGAAAAAAACAAAACAACGTAAACACGTACCATCACGCTAAATATGCGGTTCGCAGTCGCCGTGAGACCGTTCCCAGTGCCACGATCCTTGGCGGGGAAGATCTCTGGAGTGATTGCATAGAGCACGCCGTACATCACCTAAACACCTCCCCGCTCGGTAAGCTATCACCGTCGAAAGCAAAGAAGCATCGTTCACGAGGACGTACGTTATTGCAAAAGACGTAGCCACAGTTCCACCCCAGAAGCTGGTTGGACGTCCTGGAGGTGGTGCTCGCGTAGAGAAACACGCCGGTGAGCACTTTATTTCGCGGGAGGTCATTGAACGATAGAAAACGCGTGGGATGTGAGGGAGACTGATCCGAGGAAATCGCGAGACTGCCTCTGCGTCCGAGATACGGGAACTCGACGGCCCATCCTGCAAGCAAGGCGACGGGACACCGATCACGTTCAGGGTCACTTGCTATTGTCACGTGGCTGTGAATGAAAGCCCATACATCATAGATGGGCACAGAATGCGTACGTTGCGATAAGTGATGTAAAGTGATCCGTCTCCGAATACGGCACCACGACTGGACAACCTTCACAGACGGTCAGCTACGTCAAGCGGTACCTGCATCTCCGCTCACAAGTAAGGCAAAAAGTTGTTATAGAACGTCGACGCAAGACCAATGATCCCTTTGGTGGAAAAAAACTCAATCATGACATCTTGGAATAATACGGGGGAGCGTCAACCATACCCCAAAGAGCGATCTATAGGCTGGTAGACCAAGCCATCTTTGCAATCGCAAACAACGCCTTGATATGCCCCGCATCGTACTTGGAGTCCTTCGACAGAATGTCGCGCCGCGTTTTCGACGGGGATGCATCCTTGCTCCGTCCTGGCGCCTCCAGCTATTCGACCGTGAGCGTCGTTGTCTTGCCGTTGTATTTGGCCAGCTTGTGAATGACGTCAGCTGCTTCTGCGTCCTTGCCGCCAGAGAGAAATCGTGGGCTTTCGAAGAGGGTGAAGACGAAGAAACGGAGACCCCAAAGGAACAGGGTGAGCCCGCCGAGCGCGAAGAGAAGGTATCTCCACCCCATATTGTCCGATTTTTTGCAATCCTCGGGTCCGGCACAAGAGAAGTTGGCGATCAGGAACCACGCGGTCTGGATGGGCGAGTTGATGCATCAGACCGAAAGAGATGGTGCGCTTCTCGGTACTTACGAGACTACAAAGAAGTTGTCCCAGGCACCACCAGATGGAGAGTATCGTCAGAAGGTGCTGGTGAGATCCAGGGACGAAATCTAGTGGAAGATGATGAATCGAGCGGTGTTGGGAATGCAGAAGACATCTATATTCACCCAAAAAGACGGCCGAATCTACAGGCACGTTACCTCCAGTAGAGTTCAATGCACGGTTCGCTGTGAAAACTTGACAAACATACCACCGGTACCGACACCAACGGCGGCAGTCAGGGAGGCCAAAGCGACGAAATCAAGTGAGCCACCAGCAGCCAAGCCGAACACGCCTGCGATGAGAAGTGTCAAGTTGAAAGACCACCTAGATTGGTGAAATATCGTTCAATTTTGAACAACCGTTCGCTCTTGGGTGCACTCACAGGCCAAACGCTGTCGCTGTGAACCAAATATAGGCATCAACTTTATACGGGCAGGAAAAAAAACACCTACGCGAACCACCCAAAGCCAGCCACGATAAACAGACACTATAACAGTAATGATATTACGTTCTTAGTCACGGGGGTCATACAACGTTAAATGTCCACCTTCACACTATACCTGGTATTCGCCCGTGCCGATTTCTTATATGGAACGGTTCGAAATGCGAGCTTTTTCCCGATACACCTGATCGTCGTATCCATCTTCGTAGAGGTCGACTGCAAAGACTCTGGGAGGGTCTGTAGTTTCCTTGAGCGGTCCATGTCTGCTTGTGGGTGAGTTTTCTGCTGCGGGTGACTCAATGCGCGTCAAAGGGGTGCTCGACATCAGTGCAACCACTTCAGAAGGCGTTTGGGGTGAAAAAGCGACGAGAAATGGGCCTGGGATTCCGTGCAAGGACGGAGATCTGAGGTGCGTCCGATCGGCCGGGCGAACTAATCGGCTGCGCACCCGAGTTAGAGGCCTTTTCTTTCTATCGTGTTTCAGCCACCAGGAGACTTGACAACAAGACCTTCAATAAGATGTAGTGGGGGTGTCGCACTGCTCCGTTAACCGGAACGAGATTGTCTATGAGCGCGAACATTACAGTTTTCAGCCGCTGCACCAATCTTCATGTCTGAATCCTAAGTAGCGGAGGTGGGTCAGCAATTAGAATTGAGTGTGGCTTTGTAAAGTAGACAGGAGAATAACGACAAAAGGTGGATCTGCGACATCGGTCCATTCGGCATGTGGCGCCAGCTATCTGCCGCGAGTCGCGGGTTGAGTCCCATAGTAACCAGACGAAGAAGACAGTTAGCTGAGCTACAAACACCCTATGTTGTATATCCAGATGCCCTAAAATAACCAGCTGTGCGATCAGGAGTGATACTCTGGCAAGCACGGACCATTGCCACCAAAGGCATATCCTCATGATAATGACGCAGATATGCCTTGATATCTGAGAATGCTTGTTCGATCGGGTTGTAATCAGAAGAATACGGAGGAAGAAAAATGAGTTTGCACACTAGAAACGGTCAGCAAAGCAGCATTGTGTACTTTGGCTAGATGCTCACAGTTCATATCTTCAACAAGCTTCCGAACCTCTTCACCCTGATGATTGCTGCAGTTGTCCATGACGAGGACACTCCGAGGACCTGGGTATGGCGTAGTGAATGGCATCTACAAATTTTAGTAGTAAGGGTTAGTTTCATTCAGTAATCTAGTGATAAGTTCACGTACGACATGATCCTTGAGAAATTGTACGAAGCGCTCACCCGTGACAGAGCCTTCGATAAAGTCATACGCAATGATGCCATCGAGTGTGAGAGCAGGGAGTATGGTGTAGCCGGTGCCTCGGATGAAATGTTGACGCTGAATACATGGGGTGCCTTTCCTGGCTCGACCGTGGTTGTGGAATAATGACTGCTTGTCCTTAGCAGACCCATCAATAAAGAGAAGCATGTTCGCGTCAGGGACTTCGGCACCAATGCGGTTCATATACAGTGCACGAAGCATCTCGTTTCGCTCCAGTGCGGGAGCCGTGACAACTTTGCGGGAGCCATTGGCAGCTTGAAGGAAGTTGAGATTGGCTTGGCTCAAGATACGTGGCCGGCCGCTGACACGAGAATACTTGCGAGGGTTCCTAACAACGCCGTGGTTCGAGAACAAAGCGAGAGTCTTGTAAACAAGTGACTTCTTGACAGCGAGGATATCACATATTTGCGGGACTTTGTAGCCGTCTCGAATTAGAGCAGGTATGCGGGCCTTCAGATCGTTAGAAACCGTGCGTCGTGTGCTCAGTATTAAACTCGCGTTTCACTCATGTGCTTTCGGGGTCCGTTGCCGGATATTGCCGACCGGCTCAGTGACCTATCCCCTCCCCCCCAAGTCAGCACTCCACTAAATACACAACATTTCACCAGTTTAATTCATGGATATTGGTTCCTGTACTATTCCCACTGCGAAGTTGAACGAACAAAAATAATTCAGTAGTTCTCTTGATCGGTCACACCAACCGTCACTCGCCGAGGATCTGTCGAAGCGGAGTTTCGAATACGACCGCCCGACGCGACGCGTTCATTCAGCATGATCGCGCACAGTTAGGACATGTCTTAGTGGCCAATTGTTCTTGCTCGTCTAATGGTGACTTTTGTACATTTCCTGACGCGTCTTCCATAGATTTTAATGTACCCCAACGATACAACAGATTCAGAAAAAAAAAAAAAAACCATCGAGGCCGAATCGACCTTGTCTTTTCTATCCTACGCATCTAGATGGACACCTTACCTCTAGGTTCATACGGCAAAAACAACGCCAGGAAACCTGCAAATATCATCATTCCCCCCGCAATATACACGGGCACCGCCGTCGCGATATTCGCGTACAATGCAATGACGGGCGCCTGTTTGTGGCCATTTTTAGTTTTCCGAGTACCCCATTGACAAATACTGTACGTCGGCGGGAACGAAAAAACAGATAGAAAAACAACAGAAACACGTACCATCACGCTAAACACGCGGTTCGCAGTCGCTGTGAGACCGTTCCCCGTGCCACGATCCTTGGCGGGGAAGATCTCTGGAGTGATGGCATAGAGCACGCCGTACATCATCTAAACTCCCCCTCGGTAAGCCAGCATGGTCGGAGGAGAGGAAACACCGTCCACGAGAACGCACGTTACTACAAAAGACGTAGCCACAGTTCCACCCCAGAAGCTGGTCGGACGTCCTGGAGGTGGTGCTCGCGTAGAGAAACACGCCGGTAAACACTTTATTTCGCGGGAGGTCATTGAGCGATGGAAAACGCACGGGATGCGAAAGAGACTTGCCTGAGGAAATCGCGAGGCTGCCTCTGCGTCCGAGGTACGGTACCTCGACGGCCCACCCTGCAAGGAAGGCGACAGGGACGCCGATCATGCTCAGGATCACTTGCTGTTGTCATGTGGTTGTGAGTGAAAGTACACAGATGGGTACAGGATACACACGTTGCGGTAAGTGATATAAAGTGATCCATCTCCGAATACGGCACCACGACTGGACAACCTTCACAGATGATCAGCTATGTCAAGCGGTACCTGCACCTCTGCTCACAGGTAAGGCAAAAAGCTATTGTAGAGCGTCGACGCAAGGCCAATGATTCCTTGGGTGAAAAAGAAGATTCAATCGTGACATCTTGCAGCAAAGCAGGTGAACCACACCCCAAACAGCGATCAACAGGCTGGTAGACCAAGCCATCTTTGGAGTCGCAAACAGCGCCTTGATATGCCCCGCATCGTACTTGGAGCCCTTGGACAGAATGTCGCGCCGCGTTTTCGACGGGGACGCATCCTTGCTCCGTCCTGGCGCCTCCAGCTCTTCGACCGTAAGCGTCGCTGTCTTGCCATTGTATTTGGCCAGCTCATGGATGACATCAGTTGCTTCTGCGTCCTTGCCGATGCCAGAGAGAAATCGTGGACTCTCGAAGAGGGTGAAGACGAAGAAGCGGAGGCCCCAAAGGAACAGGGTGAGCCCGCCGAGCGCGAAGAGAAGGTATCTCCACCCCATATTGTCCGACTTTTTGCAGTTCTCCGGGCCGGCACAAGAAAAGTTGGCGATTAGGGGCCATGCGATCTGTACAGGCGAGTTGATGCACCAGACAGAAAGAGATGATGCTCTTCTTGGTACTTACGAGACTACAAAGAAGTTGTCCCAGGCACCACCAGATGGAGAGTATCGTCAGAAGATACTGATGAGTTCCAGGGACGAAATCTAGTGGAAGATGGATCGAGCGGTTTTGGGAATGCAGAAGACATCTATTTTACCTAAGAAGACGGCCGAATCCACGGGCATGTTACCTCCAATAGAGTTCAGTGCATGATTCGTTGTGAAAACTTGACAAACGTACCACCGACACCGACACCAACGGCGGCAATCAGCGAGGCCAAAGTAACGAAATCGGGTGAGCCACCAGCGGCCAAACCAAACACGCCTGCAATGAGAAGTGTTAAGTTGAAAGACCACCTACAGTACGAGGGCTACTTAGTTAAATACATCCAGACGAGACGACATACGGACCTTCGTCCCCAAATATCACATCCGAAGCTCCAAACGATGGCTCCCACGAGGAGACCAATGTTCGATGCCAAGGATAAAAAGGGGCCGTTGAATTGGAACTCGTAGATTACAGGCGTGAGGATCAACCCGCTCAACAACTGGCGAAACGTCATCCAACTTTGGACAAGCATTCTGTCTCGCGTGCACTTACAGGCCAGACGCTGTCGCTGTGAACCAACTGTAGGTATCAGCTTCATACGGGCGGAAACAAAACAAAGACCTACGCGAACCACCCAAAGCCGGCCACGATAAACAGGCACCACTATAATAATAATAGTAATAATAATATTTTCTTAGTCACGGGCTTCGTACAACGTTAAACGTCCATCGTCACACCATACCTGGTATTTGCCCATGCCGATCTCTTGTATGGAATGATTCAAGATGCGAGCTTTTTCCCGATACACCTGATCGTCGTATCCATCTTCGTAAAGGTCGATCGCAAAGATGGGAAGGTTTGTGGCTTCCTTGAGCGGTCCATGTCCGCCTGTAGGTGAGTTTTCTGCTGTGGGTGACTCGATATGCATCGAAGGACTGTTCGACTCGATCAGTGCAATCACTTCAGAGGGCGTTGGGGAGAAAAAGCGGCGAGAAGTGGGCCTGGAATTTCATGGAAGGACGGAGATTTGGGGTGCGTTCGATCAACCGGGCGAACCAATCGGCTGCGCACCCAAGTTAGAGGGTAGCCGTCCAATGAGTATGACTCAATGGAACGACCCAAATTTTGCTTTCTATCGTTGTTTCAGCCTAAGCCGCCGGGAGAGTCGATGACAAGACCTTCAATAAGGTGTAGTGGGGGAGTCGTGCCGATCCGTTAACAGGAACGTGATCGTCTATGAGCGCGAACATTGCAGCTTTCAGCGGCTGCGCCAATCCTCGTGCCTCATGTCTGAATCCTAAGCAGCGGAGGTGGGCCAGCAACTTGAATCAGAATTGCATGTGTCGTTGCAGTGAACAGATAGAAGGGGTATCAGGGGGCATATAATGAGTAGGATGTCCCTATATAGAACACTACTAACTTTTGTAAGTCTGGTGCGAAGACACGCCTGGTGACCTTCGATTCTTTGATCTGCCTACGCAGTCCGAGTCACGATGATGCCTACAATTGAAAGGTACGGTAAACACACCCAGTCGCCGCGATTCCTTGCGAGAGGATAATTGTGGAAGAACCCGCACAAGACAAAGACATGTAAAGCATCATCATAGGCTCGATTCGAAAACAAATACAGAGTCGAAAGGGATGAGTAACATGACACAATTGTCCGCTGTCCGTTCAACCCCTTTTCCCCACAGATTCACTCGACCGCCCTCTTCTCCGTTTCACATCCCAGTTGTACATCCTCGCAGTGTTCACCTCCATTACCGTGAGTTGCTCACGAAGGAACTCCAAATCCTCTATAGTCGCCTTCAGACTTGCTTCGGCGGCACCAAGTTTGGATCGCAGTAGCGATATGGCTGCAGGAAGCTTGTACGATAGCATAACATTTGCCTGCAGGAACCCAATCAGCAGGAAATGGGAAGATGAGAACTAAAGAGAGCCTACCCCTAGCCAGAGATAAACGGTGTCGGTGTCTTCGAGTCGTGCCTCTGCGTAAAGCGTATCATTCAACTCAAACGTAGTGGTCAAGGGTTTCTTCGCGACCTCTTCCTCGATGTCATCATCCTCGTCACCGAGGTCATCTGTACCACCGTCTGCTTTTTGTTTGCCCTCCTAAAGACAGCTCATGAGCCTGCCGATCCGACGAGACGATCTACGTACGCGTATCTCTTGCAAAAATTCGACCATGTGGAGTGTCTTCTTGATGTCGGGTATTTTATCCTCGAGACTCCTTCGGCGTTGTGTCAAATTTGCGTCCATGTAGCGATATTTCCTGTACTTTTATCGGTTCAAGAATGTCATGCCAGAATCCAACAAGAGAACGTACGCGATCGCGTCTTGGAAGGTCTTGAGGGGCCCTTCGACGTCACCGTCAGGACTGCCGATGTATTCCTCAACATTGGCCTAGAAAGTCGGCTGATGGTATCGATTTCTCCACAAAATCAATGTCCACTTACGATGAAAGGTGCTTTTGGTATTCCCCGGGGGTTTTTCTCTTGACCAAATATCGATGTAGAGGCCATCTCGCTGCTCAGCGTACTACTGCAGATTGGACTTGCCAAAAGTCGCTGCGCGGCATATTCCGATCGGAGTTGGTTGAGAGGGCAGTTTTCTGCTTGCACGTTTGCACTCAACGTCCATGTCTCGTCTCATTGTAAAGAACCTTCCTCCCGAACTAACCCCAGAACGTCTCCGAAAACACTTTGAGCAAAGAGGTGCACCGTCTGGGACCATCACTGACATTAAAATCGCCCATAAACCAGATGGCACGTCTCGACGATTTGCCTTTGTTGGTTTCAAAACCGACAAGGAGGCGGCTGCCGCGAGGGACTGGTTCGATCGTACTTTCATCGACTCGGCACGAATAAGTGTTACAATTGTAGAGGTATGAAGTATCCAGTCTTTTTGTTGCATAGTGGTAATGACTCGAGCAGGGTGCCAAGGATGCGCCAACTCCTCGTCCAAACAAACGGCGCCGACTCGCCAACGAGGGCGACAGTAGCAACAAACCAACTGAGTCTCTCGTACTAGATGACACTGTAAAGGAAACCATTCAACGGACATCGCGTCTCTTCCTTCGTAATTTGGCCTTCTCATGTACTGACAATGATCTCCTCGCCCTCTTCCGACCATTTGGAGAAATTGCGCAGGTGAGCGTTTGTTGGTAATTCTCGTGGACGCATCGTCCACGATGACAAAATAAATAGGGACATCAGATTCTCAGGGAATATGATGATCCTCAGGGAAATAAATGATAGTTATACTCACTCTGACTCCGCATCATCGACACATCTTGTAGTGACTGCATGCTGACTTCATTTTTTTCTAGGTAAGATATCCATACCCTTTGGTTTCTTGTACGATGCAGTACTGTATAGGGACATCAGATCCGTTAGATATGTTGAACACAGGAAATTAAGAAGTTTTTTCTGAATTTATATCCACCGTGGCAATTATTATTCAATGCTCACTCGTTGGCAGGTCCATATTCCGCTTGATCCAGTGTCCAGGCAATCAAAAGGACTTGCATATGTGACTTTCGTCCAGTCCTCTTCCGCCCTGGCCGCATATGAAGGACTCGACAAGACGTCTTTTCAAGGGCGATTATTACACATTCTACCAGCTGTGGATCGTAAAGGCAAACCCGAGGCATTAGATACAGGTGACAAACAATTGTCGATCAAAGACGACCGCAAAGCAAAGCGTAAAGCGACTGCGGGGCGCGAGTTTAACTGGAGCATGTTGTATATGAATGTTCGTCGAGCCAATGACCTGTCGTACTTGCTTTCGCTTAGCCTAATGTATTTCGTTGCACCCAGAGCGATGCCGTGGTCTCCTCGATTGCGGATCGTCTCAATATACCGAAGGCGGACATCTTGAATCCTGAGTCTAGTAACGCGGCCGTGAAACTTGCGCTAGCTGAGACGCATGTCATTCAGGAGACGAAGTCATATCTTGAGTCGCAAGGTGTCATACTTTCGTCTTTCTCCTCTCGAGGACGCTCGGATACAATCATTCTGGTCAAGAACATACCGTACGGGACGTCCTCCGATCAGATTCGTGAGCTGTTTGAAGCGCATGGCAAGCTAAGCAGGGTCGTTGTGCCGCCTGCGGGAACGATGGCGGTGGTGGAGTTTGAACTTGCTGTCGAGGCTAGCAAGGCTTTCCGTGCGGTCGCTTATCGGCGTCTAGGAAATTCTGTCATATATTTGGAGAAAGGACCTCTCGGAATGTTTCAAGATGGGCCTGAAGACACAGAACCACGGCCTGTTACCACAATCACGTCTGGACTTAAACCAGTCACTATCGCTGAGCAGGAAACAGCGGACGCAGCGGGCGAGGAAGAAGTACCTCTATCCGCGGGCTCAACGCTTTTCGTCAAGAACTTGTCTTTCAGCACGACGACCGAACGGCTTAAACAGGTCTTCAGGAATCTCCCTGATTTCGCGTTTGCACGGGTTCAAACCAAGCCAGATCCGAAGCGACCTGCCGTGCCTGGCGCTGAAGCTCCCAGGCTCAGCACGGGGTACGGATTCGTTGGGTTCAAGACGCCCGAAGGTGCCAAGAAAGCACTTAAAGGCATGCAAGGGTTCACGCTTGACGGCCACGCACTGCACGTCAAGTTCGCTGGACGTGGAGCCGAGGAAGACGAGTCCAAGGACAAGGTGACCGCCAAGTCCCGAACGACCAAGATGATTGTCAAGAATGTCCCATTCGAAGCGACGAAGAGAGATATCAGAGAACTGTTTGGGTACGTTTCCACCTGTGCTTGTAGCGTGGGTGCTCAAGTGTCCCCAAAGTGCGCACGGTCAACTCAAGTCTGTTCGTCTACCGAAACGGTTCGACGCCCGGTCCCGCGGGTTCGCGTTCCTCGAATTTGTCACGCGACATGAAGCGGAGAATGCTTATGCTGCGCTTCGGCACACGCATTTGCTCGGACGGCATCTTGTCCTGGAATGGGCTGAGGAGGTGGAGCAGGACCTGGATGCTCTGCGACAGAAGGCGGGTGTTGGGTACGGTGGTGGAGCTGCACTACCAGGTAGAAAGAGGAAATTCAATATGGACGGTGGCGATGACGAGGCTGAAGAGGCGGACTAATGACACTTTATTGTTCCCACGCCACTGACGCGTTTAATTCAATGGCGCGCCGTCTGCCCCTTTCTCAAAAACTGTGGCTCAAACTGAACCTGTTCATCGTTTCATGACAGACCTCGACGACATTGCTGACCTCGAGCTTCAACCACCCACGAAACGAAGAAGGAAATATTTGAACTCTGACGCTATGGAGTCAGACAACAAGCAATTTTGGTTTCAAGACGGTGACATTGTCCTGAGCTTAGAGGACAACCTTCTCAAAATTCATCAAAACAAGCTGATGGACTCTCTCGTTTTCTCCACCATGCTCGAGTTACCGCAACCGGAGCTAATGGAGAGTTTTGATGGTTGCCCACTCGTCAGATTACCTCAGGATACACTCTGTGATTGGATCCCGGCCCTGGATTGGATGTATGATCGCAGGTAAGTAAACCGATGTCAAAGTCTCACCTTTAGTGAAGACTTGGCCAGTTCGTTTGAACTGAAATCTGCTACTTTGGACATTGTGGCCAGGGCACTTCGAATCTCCACTAAATACGAGATCTCGGAGTTGCGTCAGTGGTGTAAACAGCAGCTCCTCTTGAGGTGGCCACTGAAAATCGTCGAGATGAACACAACAGCCATGCCAAATGCAGCAGGTCAGTAGAATTTTGTGGGAATTTATTCATCTTACAAACGAGTTATAGAAGCGATATGTCTTGCCCGCGAATTAGATGTCCCGGAGATCCTCCCAGCTGCGTTCTATGCACTTGCCGTGTAGCGTTGGGGGAACGGGGGCGATGGCGGCCGCAGTCACTTGATCCTCTCTCGCGATGATCTGCGACGCCTCATCGTCGGTCGGGAAATGCTACAAGAGCGCTTGACTGCTTTCCTCGTTAATTGGGACCCACGCATGAACGCCAAGTTCTTTAATCTTTGTCGCGAGTGCAAGCCTAGTTTCATGCGCTGGCTGCCAGAAGAACTGATGCCTGAACCCCATTCCCCATACACAAGCTGGCTGCTTCACAATCTTGACCAGCTGCCCAAGAAGTACCAGAATTTTTATCTCTGCCCTGCTTGTAGCAGCGTTTTCAGTTATGCCGTCGATCAGTTTATTGTACAGCTTCAAGATGCTATCGCAAAATACTTCATGCTTTGACTTGTCGCTCATAGTTGATAAATAGTTTTGTTACCTCGCTCACTGTATATAGTATAGTCGAGGGTCACATCTCTTTTCGTCGTCGAGTAGGCTGAATTTTGCGCCCCATGAGGTGAGAATTACTCAGGCGAACTGGTGAGTGTCGTAAGTTCTCCATTTTATGGACCTTGTATGACCAGTCATTTCCGTGATGGCCGTGACTGGCAGCGGTAAGATTCTCCTGGTTCCTGTTCAGATAATTTCCGCCTCGCTGGCATCCAAACACAGAAGATTAGCCCCTTTTTCTCCCAACTTGCTCCCGGAATGTAATTTGATATGTCGCGAATGAGACGGCCGGGCCCTTTTTTCAGATGCCAAAACGGCCACTTCCTTGATAACCTGCTTCCACTATCTCCTCACACGATTTTCACACTAACATGACATCCATCCTCGACCCTGCCACGATTGGCAGACCCAAACGCCCTCGTAGACATGTCAGATCTCTTACGGGTACGCCTAAAAATCCTCTTGCCAGCGAGCTTATCGAATACGGCTTTGTTTCAGGCTACCTTCCAGAGGTAGATGATTCTGGAAAAGAAAGATGGCCCAGAGGTGAGGAGGAAGTGTGGAAGGATGGCTATAGGCAGCTCGATACGAGTGAGTGATCAGGGAAATCCCATCCGCGTTTGGTGGCCGCTGGTCCTCATATCGCGAAGCCGTCCGATCTATCACAAGGTCCTTTGTGAACCACGTTCAAACTTCGTTGGCACGCCAGGTTTACAGTCTCGATGACTTGGGTGCTTATCAGGCAACTGCGCTTTCCGCCCGTGACAATTTACTCGTAGGTGTCCATCATAACGAGTGTAGTCCCTGTTTTGAAACAACACCTGACCCAGATCAATTGGAACGACACACAATTGCATTTGAATCGCAAAGGGGGGAAACGTGCTTATTATCTCTCCCTTGAGTTCCTGATGGGACGTGCCCTCGACAATGCGCTCCTCAATCTTGGACTTAAAGACAGGTTCGAACAAGGTGTGGAAAAACTCGGGTTCAACCTCGAAGATCTCCTGGCCCAAGAGCGAGATGCCGGGTTGGGAAACGGTGGCTTAGGGCGCCTTGCGGCATGTTATCTTGATTCGTCAGCCTCGCAAGAACTCCCAGTTTGGGGATATGGGCTTCGTTACAAGTACGGCATCTTTCAACAGCTTATCTCCCCCGATGGACAGCAACTCGAGGCACCTGATCCTTGGCTTGATAACTCGAATCCCTGGGAACTGCCTCGCATTGATGTCACATACGAGATTCGCTTTTACGGAGAAGCCGACAGATACCAAGATGGGAGTGGGCGTGGCATATGGCATGGTGGCCAGGAAGTGCTGGCAGTTGCGTACGATGTCATGATTCCAGGGTATGAAACCAGGAATACCAACAATCTTCGTCTTTGGGAGAGTAAACCCAAGAGAGGTTTCGACTTGAACAGTTTCAATGGTGAGGACTCCAACAAGGATATAGCCCGTCATCTGACATATTTCGCTTAGCTGGAGATTACGAGCGTGCGGTCGAGTCCTCGAACAGTGCTGCTGCTATCACATCTGTGCTTTATCCCAATGACCACACAACTTGTGAGCAATCTATTCTACCTATCGGTTGATCCTCTACTCACATTGTTGGGTTGACAGTTGGAAAGGAGTTGCGCCTTAAACAGCAGTACTTCTGGACTGCAGCGAGTCTAGCAGACATCTTACGAAGGTTTAAGAACCTTGGTAAACCGATCACGGAATTATCCGACTGTGAGTTACTGGGAAACATGCATGTTTCTCGATTGACCTCAAAAATCATCAGATGTTGCTATACAGCTCAATGACGTGAGTTCACTATGAGGAATTGTGTTGCAACTTTGTTTGAAATCATTCTGCAGACTCACCCCACACTGGCCATCCCTGAACTGATGCGTATTTTGCTTGATGACGAAGACTTGCCCTGGGAAACAGCGTGGAGGATCGTCACGGAGACCTTCTTCTTCACTAATCATACCGTGCTCCCTGTTGGTCATATAAACTTTTGACCCTCGTCGCTTTGACGAGGACCTATTCTAGGAAGCGCTGGAAAAATGGCCTGTTCCTCTGATAGAGCATCTTCTGCCACGGTATGTTGTCGCTCCCTCGTTCGAAATTCATTATTTAACCATCTTCTAGACACATGCAGATCATCTTCGATATCGTCAGTCCACGTCTTTGATGAGAGGAGAACGTTACTAACTCCAGTCTCGTATTCACAGAACTTGTGAGTTGGTTTTGTGATCCATCTGAGTTAAATAACAACAGAATATGGTCGGTTTTGAAGGTTATTCTTGCAGTGTAAGTGTATGTTGGTCTCATTAGCATCTGGCTTATAGTCGCAATAGCCGTCGAAGGGATGTTCCCTGGTGACCGTGACCGGTTGGAAAGGATGTCTTTAATCGAAGGTGAGTGATGTCACTCTCCTTGAGTGAGGTTTTTAACCGTGGTTGCTTAGAGGGGTCACCAAAAAGTATTCGCATGGCGCATCTAGCATGCATCGGTTTGTGACCTTTTAGACACCAATGAGATTCTGACACATCATCATCATTCAAACAGGAAGCCGAAAGGTTAACGGCGTCGCTGAGGTATGTTTTGTAATCAGTTCCAGACCACGTAGGTATGAAGGGACTCCTTAGTTGCACAGTGAGCTGGTGAGGACTACGATCCTGAAAGACTTTGTGGATCACTTTGGTCTCAGCAAGTATGTTCTTTTGCGCTCCTCGCAACTTGTTATCTAATGCTATTCAAGGTTCGGAAATGTCACCAATGGCGGTAGGTGTCCTGACGGATCTCGGAGACATCTCGATGACGACCCTTCTTCAAAGTAACTCCTCGGCGCTGGCTTGATCAGGTGCGTCTCATCGTCACTGGGAGCGAGGGTCCGTACTGACATCTTCCCCTAGTGTAACCCAAGGTTGAGTGAACTAATCACCGAAACTCTCAAGGTTCCGAAAAGTGCATGGCTGAAGGATTTGTCGAAACTCGAGGGGTTGTTGGATTACGTGGAAGATGAAGATTTCCAGGAAGCATGGGCTTCCGTGAAGCAGGCTAACAAGGAGAGATTGGCCCATCATGTTCAAACAACTCTGGGGCTGAAAGTCAATACGAAAGCACTATTCGACGTCCAGATAAAGGTGAGACCAGAACGTGTCATTTACAGTTTTATCAACTGGATTGACTGTGCACTTTGGTACAGAGGTTGCATGAGTACAAGGTATATCGCCACGGAGGGGAATGTCTGGCACAGGGGACTAATAATATATGTAGCGTCAAACGCTCAACATCCTTGGTGTTGTTCATGTGGGTTGGCAAGCATAAAATCTCCGAGTTTGTTGGGTCTTACACTTATTCCAGCGTTACTTGACATTGAAGGCGATGAAGCCGGAAGAAAGGAAGCAAACTACCCCGCGGAATGTCTTCTTCGCTGGAAAAGCTGCCCCGGGCTGTAAGTCCTGGTCCATGTCTAATGTGGCCACGTGCTGACACGACGATCACAAGATTACATCGCCAAACTGGTATACACTCTCCCTCTAACCGTGTATCCAACTCACTGAGTTATCACCCAGACTATTCGTCTCATCGTGAATGTCGCTCGCGTGATCAACGCCGACCCAGACACACAAGACTACCTTCGCGTCTTCTTCCTTCCCGACTATTCCGTCACCTTGGCTGAAGTGCTGATCCCTGCCTCGGACATCAGTCAGCATATCTCGACCGCTGGCACGGAGGCGTCTGGTACGTCCAACATGAAGTTCTGCTTGAACGGCGGGCTTCTCCTCGGCACGGTCGACGGCGCGAACATTGAGATCGCAGAGGAGGTCGGTTCCAGCAACGTTTGTGAGTGTCCCCTTTGCGCCTACTTAGCCGGGGCCTGCCGCCTAACGGTTGTTGTTGTTGTTGTCGTCGTCGTCCAGTCTTCTTTGGAAACTTGACGCCCGACGTCGAAGACTTGCGCTACCAGCACATGCAGCACCCCGTGCCGGTGGAAGAAAAGTCTCCCGCGCTCGCACAAGTTTTGGACGTGATCTCGGGAGGCCTGTTTGGCGATGAGGGCGTTTACGAGCCGTACGTTTCCGACTCTCGCACATATCTACCTCACGGACGCGCCTCAACGCGCACGTTTTGGTTGCAGGTTGTTGAACACCATTCGTCAAGGAGATTACTATCTGCTCACCGATGATTTCGATTCTTGTGAGTTTCTTTTGGCCGCTTTCCTTTCGTGTGCTCTCCCTCATGTGTTGGTCCGTTTGACAGACATCGAGGCGCTGTGCATGGTAGATGAAGCTTACAGCGATCGTACTGAATGGATCAAGAAGAGCATCAGGACAACTGCCAAGGTGTGTCAACCTGATCGATTGCATAGACGGGCAGGGGTATCCAACAACACGAATAGATGGGCAAATTCAGCTCCGACCGTGCTATCCAGGACTACGCACAAGAGTACTGGAACATTGAAAGCACCAAGGTAGAGTAGACAACTGAAGATGGGGTGAAATATTGTCGAAGAATATGGGAATATCATACTGGGTACTCGAATCAAATTCAGATAAGGGTACAAGAAACCCTGGGGATCCGTAAGGTAACGTCCTAGCGATGGCCATGTGTTAGAATTGTCGAAAGTAGGAAAAAGAATGTGAGTGCGAGTAGGAGTAGGAAATGAGACTGAGAGTGACATAAGGAACGAGAATTCGAGAAACGCGACACCAGATAATGAGATGGATGAGAAGTGAAGGCTAAGAGGGAAGAAGGATTTCATCTGTTGGCCCATTTCTTCAGTAGAATGTCAGCATGAAGGACGAGGACTGACAGTTGGTCGTGAACTATTCAGCTCCGTGGGCAGTTCTAAGGTTCCTCAAGCGTGATCTCCTCAGAGAATCCGGCTGGCTCATGCATAGAGACGTCGATTTCGGCTGACATGGATGCATGAGCGAAGTACCTCACACGAGGCTCGTCAGCACTTACATCCCACGGGTTGCTCGGTAAGGGGAACCACTTCGGGCACAAGAGGAACTGGTTCGACGTCTTCGGTGATTTCCTGGTGCAGATCGACGGTGTCAACCGTAGGATGCATGGCTTTAGATTCCAGTTGCGCTTCCACCTTAACAGCGATGATCCCCCTGGGAACAGAGACATCATCAGCCACAGAAGGGTTCGCGGCTACATCGACGGACTGAGGTGCAGGCTCCTCAATTTCTGCGGGAACTTGCACGTGTTGGTGGTCAACGGGCTCTTCAATAATGACGGTGGGAGTAACGGCGACAAGCTCGCTTGCAGATGACGCTTCGTCCTCCATGAGAACCTGCGGTTCTTCAATGACGGGCCCCGCTGCCTTGTCCTCGACAGGCTCGGAGTCAGCAGTGATGATGGGAACAACCTCCAGAGCGTCCTCGGTCGGTGCACTTTCTGGAGTAAGAGCACGTGCTTCATCTGCATCTTCAGTGGGGGCATTAGGTGTCGGCTGGGCTTCCACCTTAACAGCGATGATCTCATCTGCCGTAGCTAACGAAGAGGGTGCAGCTTCTGGGATAGATTCGGTCGATACCGTCTCCGCTGGCTGTGTACAAGGAACCTGAGATGGCAGCTCTGCTTCGATGGAAGGCTGGGCTTCTTCAGTCAGAGGGATAGATTCAGCTGGTGGGACGTTAGATCCCACGACGGCTTCAACGAAGTGTTCGGGTGCCTTGTCTTCCACCGCCCCAGATTCAGGGGCAACAGCTGAAGCAACCTCAGCGGCGACCTCCGGGCCAGGAGTTTCATCAACTTGCGCAGCATTTTCTGGAATAGGTGTACGCGCTCCGGTATCTTGAGTCTCGATGATACAAGCCTCAGGAACGAAGCTTTTGGCCCGAGCCTCCACCTCAGCAGGAGCGACGGCCCCCGACTCCGCGCCGGGGACGTAAGCCTTGACGTCAGGGATCGGAAGAGCTTCTACCAAGGGTACCTCCGCGGCCTGAACAATAGTGTCTTGCACGAGAGGTTGTGCTTCTTCAGTTGCGAGGTCGGGTACCTGGTCCGCGGCATACTCATTTTCGACAGGCACGACCTGAGTGCTCGTGTCAACGGCTAAGACGATCTCAGTGGGGGCTTCTGCGGGGTGAGTGGGAGACGACTCTTCTGCTTTCAAGGTAGCCTGCAACTCCGCGGCCACGGGCGGAGGGGCCGTGTCATCGAAAGCCTCGGGCTCGGCAACGGGGTTCTGAGCAGCCCCAGCACACCCATAGGTGTCAACAGAAACCTCCGGACCAGGAGTCTCCTTGTCCAACGACACCAATTCAGGAGCGGGAGTAGGTATTTCCAAATGTTCGGCAACTTCCTGGACTTCTTCAACCGCATCAACCACGGAAGAGATTGAATCTGATTCCAGTTGAGCTCCCGTCTCAGTGGCGACAACCTTGTTCTGGACAACGCGTGCAAACATCAGGGGAAGATCATCATGTTGACCGACTGATTCGACGGTGGATGCCGCTAGGAAATTAGCGGGAACTTTCCGCGACGCTTGCTCAACCGCATGTGGTTCTTCGGCAATGTGCATAGGCACTTCTTCATCGACAATAGATGTTGCCACTACCACCGCGACGGTTTCGGGGGCTGAGGGCATAGCAACAGCTTCCGCGACTTCCCGAGAACCATCGGCAATGATGACCTGGACTACGTTGGACGGCTCGCCTGTAGATTCGGCGGGGAGACGCTCATCGCCATCCGCTGGTTGCATGACAAGCTCGACAAGTCGGTCCTCGGCTTTGACAGCAATATCTTGCCGAGATTGTTCTGCTCGAATGTGCACTTCTTCAATGACAGGTTGTTCCGCGGTGGGTACGGGCCCTGGGGCAAGAGCCGTAGGGTCGCTTGTGTCCTGTGTAGGCCGTGCATCAAACGTGTCCGTCGCCAGCGGAGCGATCTTCCTAACTGGGTCGGCTGCATTAACCTTTGGGTTAACGGCATCAAGGGTTCGCAGTGAACCTTGCTCGACAGAAACAGCCTCGTCTGATGTTCTGACAGACGAACGTGGCAGCACGGAAGAACCATTGTACCTGCCCCCAGATTGTGGGGTAGGCTCAACTGAGGGTGCCTTCGCCACTGCCTGAACTGGGTTAAATTCCTCCTTGAAGAAGTCAATAGTGGGACTTGCAATCAAGACGACAAGGTCCCACCTTGAACACTGGTACTAGATCTACGGATGGTACCCCAGCGATCAGCGCTGCAGAGATCTCGTCTACTTTCAGCTGATCGGCAATGTTGGCTGTCGTGCCACTCGTGACAGTCGCTCCGACATGTGTATTCCCATCGGTATGATGATCCACCTCGGTGGGAGGGGCAGATGTAAATGTAGACTCTTCCTCAGCGAGAACCTCTCCGAGTTCTCCCGCAATTAGGTTTCTACCACCTGACTTCTTGGGATCCAAGTCAGTAGCTGATTTACTGAAGACGCTGAAGCGTTTCCGAGCGGATGAGAACATCGAGTTGATACGAAATCCTGAGATGTCAGATCTGAAGGACGGACGGGGAGAACGACCTCTGTGTCCCTCCGGAGACGGAACGCGGGGAGATCGCTGGTGACTGTATGTTTGTTCAATAACGAGCCAGCGGATGGACTGTTCGGAACCCGGTATTTCCTTCAGACCACAAACAACGAATGTGGGCCAATTGGCAGAGATAGGATCGACGATAGCGTCGCTCCAGAAGTCAATGAAGGCTTCGTCAATTTGTATCATGTGTACTGAGGCAAGTTTGGTCTCGACGATGGATGGCTCGGGTTTGGACTGGAATGACGGCGGGGTGTCCGGAGGATCGCGATCTTCAGAACGCCGTCTGCGAGTACGCGACTTGCAACGCTGGCGACTAGACTTGCGCGAAGTTCGGGGTTGAGTTACTTCGATGTCGTCGTCCTGGTCCAAAAGAGCAGCTAGAGGCTGCGTGGTTGGGTTGTCACCAAACCCACTCAAGGAAAACTGCGTCCAATCTGTGATCACAGGGGAAGACGGCGAAGTAGGCGATACAGGTGTAGAATCGTTGTTTGCACTTGATCTTGGGGTGGTGCGCTGGAGAGCCTTGGCGAGTGAAGAGGAATGTTTGCGAGACACAACTTTGGTGATCGGCGAGGCTAAGAATGTGGGCGATGTCGGAACATTGTTATCAGCAAGAATCAAGGACAACAACTGAATGGTTTCATCGACAAAGATACGAGTCAACTGAGGTCCTTCTGAATCGGAGGTCACCTCTTCGAAAGCTGTGGCCTTTAGGGCATTCCATAACGCCATATGCTCACCCCCGGAAGGGTTCTCGATAGGAAGTTGGAAGGCTTCGAGAAGGAGCTGGATCAGGTGCTGCTTCGGCTGTTCCGCACCGTGCATCAGAAGAGTCTCGACGCGGACGAAAAGGGCATCATATTGACGGGTAGAAAAACGAGGTCGTGAGAGAAGTCCATCTTCCGTGGCGAGAGAACCTTGGTTGTATGGGTAGTACTTGACCAGTTCCTGAAGCCGTGTGGGTAAACGTTGCCCAAAAGATTCCTCTCTGTCATGTTGTCAGTCAATATACGATCAACACTTTGTCCAGGCTCACCTCAATCGGACAAGGAATAGATGTTCTAGAACGCGGCCAGCATGCTCCCATCGACCATAAAACCGGTTCCAATCATCAGACCGTTCAGCTCGAGTAGCTACGAGAAGCCAAATACCCAAAAACTTTGAGAGTTTGCTACCAGAAATACTATTTGCCTCTGCATGGGCCGCGAGAGACGATACAAGACTAAGCGTCGCTGTCAGCAACTCGATGTGAGATGCAGGTAGCTGAGGCAACAACAATTCGGAGAACCCTTTTGGAGGGTATGCTGCATTATGCTCCGCATGGAAGAAAGAATTGTACCATGCCCATTCGGTGGCGTCTTTACCGAAATGACCATTCTCAAGGGAGAGATGACGGAGGCCCCAACGAAGAACGGCAGCGACGTCGTGGGGTGAACGCGTATAATGGAGCTCATTTTCGAAAGCTGACGTGGGGGAATTGGGTGTTGGAGAGAGTGTGGTTATTCGGCTTTGAGGGGTTAAAGAGCGGATGAAAAGGGAAATGAGTTTGCGCTGGACATCGGGAGATGAAGAGAACCAGTGGGGATGCATGATTCCGAGAGTCTCCAAGCCTGATTTGGCGAGATGAGCGAAGAAGTTGTACGGAACAATATAAAATGCCTACCACGCTCGGTAATGGTTTGTGCGCACGCCCGGATGAGAATGAGAGCTTCCAAAGGATTGAGACGTTTCGCAGCGATGACGGCATCATCTAGAACCTTCAGCGAGTCGGGATCTGCTTCGAAGACGATACCAAGGGCACGCGAATCCGTTTTTTCTTTAGGACCGGGGAGCTGCAGCGTCAGGTGAGGGAAGGCCTCTGGATGCTTCTGGGCATGCTTCTGAGAAACCCCACGGGATTTAGGCTTGAAAAGGGAGAATCCTGCATCACGGTCTGGGTCCTTGGTTGACCGAGCTTCGGCGAAGGCGGGTACAGTTGGAGAAAGGATGGATGGGATTGCTTCGTACTTGCCATCAAGCAAGGCATTATCGGAAACCTCGCGCGTTGGACGCGCGGCCTCCTTGTCGTCATTCTTCTTATAACCGAAGACCTTGTTCAGAAATGAAGGCATGGCGTGACAAGCACGCCCCCGAAGACGCGTGGATCAGACCGGACCTGGAATAGAATGACCTTGGTCTATATTAGCTATCTGCACGCATATAAACACGTTGAATGCGTACAACAGACGTCGAGCAGACTATCTGCGCTGTGGACGACGACGACGAGAACGAGCGATTTGAACGAAAGGAGAAAGGAAATGTGTTGGGGGGGCGGGGCGAGTAACACCGTGGGAATTCCCCGGATCGAATCATCCTCGCGCCATTTTTTTTTTCCTTTGAACTTCACTAGAGGACATTTTTGAAAAGACAGAGGCCATGATCAAAGTTTCCTTGATATGCTTGCATGTTCACATGCATACTTAGCAGTGCCCACGACTTCGGAATGTAATCAGGCACGCGTGAGGCTGTTCCAGTACATATTATTGAAACTGGCCAAGATGCCGCGCGGTCAGCGCCTACTTCTATGCGATACCCCACATCGCTCTCCTTCCAGCTACCACTAGCGTGAGGTCCAGCACAGCAGCCAATGTCGTCCTACGACCAAAACTTGCTTGACGAGGCACCCAAGGCTACTCGCGCACAGTTGCAGGTGAGCAGCGAACACAGCCTCGTGCTTTCTGTGTACCCATCCCCCACACCAACTCGGACTGACGCTCGTCATTCTTCGATCGCCTGTAGGAAGGGTACAATGTCGACCTCCTCGAACAACCACCTCGACGCACACCTTCCATGCGCAGCCCACCTCCGCAAACACCCCAGCCAGGGCCAGTTACCGTACCTTTGACGCCGGGCATGATAGGCATAGCAGAGACTGGTTCGGGAGAAAAGCTTGGTGCTCCCACAAACACCCTCGCAGCATCAAAGTCCCGAACATCCTTTTGGCGCAGCCGTAACGGCGTCATCGCCATTGTCCTCATCGTCCTCATCGTCATCGGCGCCGTGGTGGGTGGAGCAGTGGGTGGGACAGTTAAGAAGAGTAGCAACAACAGTGTGGGCACGACTGGAACCAACTCCGCTAGCTCTTCAGGAAATTCTAGCCTACCCATCACTCCGGTATCTACCGACGCTTCAGCAACGAGCCCGCTTACTCAAGGTGCCGGAGGAGGTAGGCCTGGGGGCGCTACTACTACCACCTCTGGGCAAAACATCCAAACACTGGCAGTGGAAGTGCCAAATACTGGCAGGAGACCATAGCGCGCTAGACAAGGGAAGGGTGGCTAGGGACGATTATACTCTGATAATAACCTCATTGCTTTGCTGTATCGCTGTACATATAACCAAGACGTCGTTCCCTTTGAACACTCGGGAATTGCCGCTGGAGGCGGCAGAAACCTTGCTTGCCTTCAGGATGGATGTTCATCGACATCCCTTCGGAAGGTGTTGTTGGAGCAAACAACGTACACAGCAGGCCACCGTCTCTGTTCGCCGCTGCTACTACTCAATTGATTGTGTTTTGACTGTAACGTATATGACCTGCAAGCCGGAAGCGGAAGTCTGATTACGTAAGGAAACACGTGAAAGTGAACAGCGTCCCTCATTATGACCCAGCAGAAACGCTTGCAAGCAAGGTAGCTATCTGAAACGGACCCACCTACCCCTATATCTGAGGATGAGACCCAACGTCCAAGTACCATAAGTGATGATTCAGATTGCGATAAAACTACAACAATTAAACCCGTATATACAACCCCAACTACGTTGAGTAGAAGACTCTGAACACGCCAGACCTGTGCCCGAACTTACCAAAACCACCCCTTGGGTTGAACGACGTCCTCATTAACCTCGCCATCACTGCGCCGTCCAAGCGCCTCCAGCAACTTTGCAACACCATCCACGTCACCAATACTCGCCCGCCCACCATTCCAATCGACCACCACCGGCCACTTGAGCGCGTTCGGGTTCCGCGCACCGAGCTCCGCAATCCCTGCAGCACTCTGAGGCTGTTCTTCCGACCCTGGGGCGGAGGGATGCGAGGACAAGAACGTCGTGTACGACGGTGTCCCTGCCTTGGCGTCTTTAGGCGTCACATACGAAAGGATAGTCCGCAGTTGATCCGCCGTAGGCGGCTTCGACTCGATGACTTCAAGGTTGAATTCAAGAGGGGGTGCATCGGGCTTGGTAGGCGGATATGGTGCGGAGAGCGATGCTCGCAGCATTGCGAGTGCCTTTACGGAGGGGGGTGACGAAGGATGGTGACTGTGGGCGTCAATTCCCGGCACATTAGCACGTTCTTCGGCGACAAACGGTGTGTACGGACAAAATGGATATCTGGGGCTGTGATTTATGTCATTCATAAAAAGAACAACAAAAAGGCTGTATCGGGCAAGGACGTACCAATCGTCTTGAAAATGCAGAGAACATGTCGACAATTTTGTTACTCTCGCTCACGAGAACTTTTTCATCATGATTACGTAACGAGATGCGCAGTGACCGAATCGGGAAAATGGAAACAGCCGACGAATTGACACTACTCCATCCTGGTAGCTCTATTTTGCGAGCGGGCCAGATGGCAGTGTGCTAGTCTCTCGTAATTTGTAAACGCGTCGAGGGAAGAGTCGTTCCTTCTTCTGATGAGTCCTGGTGTCCACGCGACAACCGCATGGTCTAAGGTTCAATGTTCAGGCCCAGGCTCAGCCGTAGAAGCGCTGGTCACCCTGTGTGCGATGATCGGTATCCCAAACAAGTAGGCCTTGTAGTTCAGAGGGCACACATCACAGGAAAGGGAATCCGAGGGTCTACCCGAGCTTTGCTTCTGTGCGCTTTTGGGATTGTCTAAGGTTCGTGATTGATATTGCACACTCTGGGATCTGAGTACTTGGGGCGTAAACTAATGAGCCTTCCATCATTTCGCGAGCCTATTGGCCCTGATGATGCCTTAATGGATGTACGGGACAGTACGGGACTCGCTCTGTCAATGGTGCCATACTATCCAAATTTCGGAAAGGTGCCAACAGCACCCGTACCACCGAACTAGCAGATCAGAAGAAGAAGTTGTTGGACCCATCTTCCTAGGTAAATGCCGCCGGCGGAAGTATTAATTATCCTGCTTGTGGCGGGATCCTGCCGAGCCTAAACCACGCAAGCAACGTGATATTGCTTACAATCGGCGGAATGAGTCCCCTTCTTTTTTATTGCCCGATATCCCGGGGATTCGAGGATCTGGTAAATTGTAATTGTGGGATCGTGGATGTCAGGCACAATGATGGCCCGCAGGCTTGAATTGCCTGAATAGACCTTTGCATCATGGTTCGTCGGGAGGAGGTGGGGGCTCGAGTCGTTGTCAGACATCATCAATACCTTGTTCATAATGAGCATCTATATTCTTGTCGTCATGACCAAACTCCATACTAAGTGCACACGTCTGGGCGGACGAGTGTACGTCTGGGTTCAATAATCAGTTTGACAATTCGGCTTCCTATATGGGTGTGGTACTAATAGACGTAAACCCAATGGGCGATCTCTCGATCGTGATCGTCCTGGCATTCTGTAACGCGCAGTGAATTGCCATTGGTTGGAGACTTCGGGATTAGAGGTGACTGCTTCGCGGGCGCGAGACAAGAGTGCAATGTTGTGGAACTGAGCCCATCGTCGTTAGTGATGAGAACGGCGGAAAATAGAAAGAAGCGGGGGCGCGTGTAATTTACTGGCGAAAGTTGATCGCAGGGTGGAAGATAATTCGTGCACGTTGTGAGGGGACCGGTTTGGTTGCATCGTCCAAGAGGGACTTTGTTTCCAGGTGATCGGACAGAGAGAGACGTCACAGCGTTCGGACCGCAGTACAAATTATAGGGCAATTGTGTATAGTATGCTATCGATGAACAGGTAGATAAATAAACTGGAGGATACAGAGCGGTCGAGTCAATGTTCTTAAGCACTATAGTGACTGATATATTACTTGAAACACACATGCGAGAACCATGTCTATGCGCTAGTAAACAGAGGATTTGAGTCAAAGTAGCCAGTCGAATAAGTATGATTCGTCTCCAGCGGACTGTCGTAGTATGACATCCTGCCAGAGGGGACGACATCGTAACCGATTGGCAGTTGGGAAGTAGCGAGGACACAATGTGACTGAGAGTTAACCGAGTTGTCGCTAATGGAGACGGGCGACATGGCAGGCATGTCTGGTGAACAGGCGAGGCTCGAAGGGCTCGACGTACTTGAACTCGCACGGGAATGGGTGGTAGAAACTGGTGGATATGGGTTGTACCCACGGTTGGGCGGCGACTGACCTCGATCGAACCCTCTCAGAATGGAGGGTGTCATGCTCCTGTGGCGCCTTACTGGACCAACCACACCACGGGTCATCACAGATCGATGGAGAGACACCTGATCGAATTCCGGTCGACAGGGTGGGGCGGAAAGAGAAGCCATCATCGGCTCTCTGCAGTGTGAGGATACGGAGTCAGGAGTAGAAGGAACATGAGAGAGACCGGTCCAGGTCATGTTGGATGCGTCGTCAACCGTGGAAAGGAAAGCCAGATGAGGTAGATCGCTATCTGGACTAGGGGTGTCGACAACTGCGGGAACGTTATGAGAATAATATGGACTTAGAGAGGGATTTGAGGCGGTGGTACTCCAGTTCGATGTCATGGTGCCAGGCGCGGCAACGAGACCTTCCTCGTCTCCCTGGATCTCCTGCAAGTGACCCGCCACCTCTACCTCGCATATTTCCATATTTGGCATCCCATTCGGGAACTGCATCGACGAAGATAGTGGGAAGTCGCCCTCGTCCATTCTCTGGCTTTCAGCGTCGATATCAGAAACCCCGAACTCTCCGGAGTTTGTGTCATCCCCGTCAGCGCGGAAATGGATACGAAGGTGCTGATTGAGGTTATCGGACCTCGAGAACCGCTTCATACACCGGTCACATTGATATGGACGCTCCATCGTGTGGGTGCGCACATGCCGCTTCAAATGTTCCATACGCTTGAATAACCGGCCACAGCAGAAAAGAGGGCAGACGAAGGCTTTGGACGTAATTGGGCTGCCGACCCCTGAAGAATCTGTGCCGTGGGAATAGGATGGCAGAGTGGTATCGTCGGGATTGGGACAAAGATAAGTGTGTGATAGCCTCTGGGCCGAGTCGTCGCAGGGAGCATGATCATATGTAGCGTACGCTCCACCGTCAACGGACACATTGGATAAGCCAGGCGTGAGTTGAGGGGGGGTTAACTCCGTCGGTGGCGTTCCAGGGACGACCTTTTGGTCACCCCTGGCTTGCGTGATAAACATATCAGCCGCTGACGTTGCGCGGTCACCGGGTCCATAACCACTGCCCACATTCGTGGAGCTGTTGCGAGAGTGATGGCTCCCATCCAGGCTGCTGCGGTTGATGCCCGAAGGATTTCCGGCATGAAATTTACTCGCCGGCTTTTTACGACGCTGCTTGTAGGTTGGGGAACCTTCGAATAGGGTGAATGGCATGAACGGTAGGTTGGATCGCTGAACTGTCGACGAGAGTTGACTGGTGCCTGTGCCCTCGATGCGAATGATGTTGTGTTGAGTGGCCGCATGGTGGCCAGTGGGCAGGTGTCCGTTCCCATCGTCCATGGGTTGTGATACCGACATGTCGCGTGCCAGATGGGAGCTAGAATCTCCTTCTGCTTCACGGCCACTTATCACTTTTCCGAATTGCTCGTAGAGACTGCGCTGAGGCTCGTAGGTGAACGATAATGCTGGTTCTCCCACAACGACGGTCGTAGGCTCGAGGCCCATCTTCTCCCGCTTGAGGTCGCGCTCTAGTGCATCGAGGAAGAGGCGATCATGAGGGACAGAGTACCTGTGTAGTCGTGAAATAGGACCAGATCTGGAGGATGCGAATCATATCGCTCACCAATAGAACACCTTTTGCTTTTTCTGCGTACGAATACATTGGTATTTGAACAGAAGGTCCAAGAACGGGGACTGGACAGACATGAGTCAGTGTGGCTCAAGAGGTTGTGGCGAGAATCATGTACCTTGGGCTCTTCCAGAGTGGCATCTACACCTGGTTTGAGGTTTCGAAGGTCACTGAAGACGCCCTCTTCGAACTTCTTCATGTTTCTGACGGGTCTCCCGAAGGCTTCGAATCGGAAGACCAAAGCGCGAACGATGTCTGTTCCAGTGATATGATAGGTGCCTGACCAGAGGACGCATGAGACGTATTCCGAGGACGGGAGGAGGAATCGATTCATGCAAGGATGTGAGGAAGTGTGGGTGACGGAGCCAGGGTCCCCCGAAGAGTCATCTGCCGACCGCGAGGAACCCGGCGAGGACCAGCGGGATGGCGCTGTGGCGAGGAAGTACTTGAGCTTATCCAGTTGAGCAATGTTATCCTGCTCCTTGGTCGTGAGTGACCTCGAGAGGTCTTTGGTAGCCAGGCCCATAACAACAGGACGAAAAGGGGGAAATGAAAGCAGAGATTCCTGGACAGGCTTGGGAGGAATGATGCTTACGGGGAGTGGTCGGTACAGCTTTACCTGCGTTGATACCAGTCCATCTATAAAGCTGGACATTCCACTCCGCGATAACCCATTCTTAGCTCACCAAAGAGGGACAAGCAAATACGTGAAAGATGAGAAGAGATCTTGACCTTGCGCTTGATGATAGCCGTGCTGTGCAACGGCCGCAATAGTCGTGTTCATATTGCCATCGCCTGCCATACTTATGAGCTGTCGGCGCTCAAGGCTTTCTCCGGGGCTTCTCCGGCTCCGATGATGCAAACAGGATATCGTAGGTTCCCGCGAAGCTAACCCTGAGTCCTGCGTCCAGGACACCCCAATTTGGCCGATGCGGCACACAATTGCGGTCGTTCGTCGGACCACAAACTGGCACCTAGACCGAGAAGCTGCTAACGAGAGGTAGCTGCCATTCCTAACAAGCTTTTAGTGGGCCGAGCCAAGAAAGTGGGCGAAGTGTCGATTGTTATCAGAGACAGGTCGATCAGAATGTGGACATGCTCGGTGACCGCCAGAGAGAGCAAATCGCCGATCTGGTGGGAGACTTAGCAGAGGATGCAGCCAATTGCAAGAGCCCCACTACATTTGCTCCCGAGACAGATTCAGATACGGAGGTGGTGGGGAGGTTGCATTTTCACTGTCAGGGACGACCAGTTCGAACCTCGTGGCACAACCGATGAACCGCTGGCGACGCGGTGATGCGTGCGACGGTCGCATTCCCGATCTCGTCGGCACGACCCGCCAGGGTCACTTACCTAAGCTGGGTGGGGGAGGCAGGGGAAGCATAGGCACGTGGCTAAATTATGTTGCGGAATGAGAACGTGACTGCCGGACTCGCACAAAGGGATATGGATACTTGCTTGGTTCTGCTAACTGTCAACACAGCCTGAAATATGGAGCAGTCTGCTTGGAGGAGGCGCCCCTGGGTTGGTTGCTACTTGCTTTACAGAAATGGGCCCACGGGTGTCAGTCCATGGGGACCATGGGCTGTCACATCTCCAGTGTCATGCCCGCAATCCTTGCGGAAAGGTCCCCTCCTGGGTCCGTGCGTCGCCTAGCACGACCCTTCAAATTCATCACCATGGGAGCCACGACGCCCGTGGCTCCGTGGTCGAGTGGGTCTCTAAAAAGTAGTCGAGTTTGTTTGTTCTAACCAGCCACAGCCATCCATCTGCTTTTGGAAAGCCACGATCGCCACCGATCCAGGGTAAGTCTACCCCTGCGACCATGTGGTAGTCACGTCGACGTCGAAAACGTGTCAACTCCGGTTCTAAACCGTGCCAGGGTCTGCGTTCTCGGCATCGTTGCATACGGACTATTACATCCTTGGTCATATGTAATCTTCCTCACTCTCCTACGCCGCTTGGCCATCCCAAATGTAGCGTTCGAACCTGTTAAGGGTCCACCTAAGTTCCGAGCCACTACCACTGCCGCCCCCCCTTATTGCCGACAGTTCGTCATCCCTGCATATTACCCCATCAGCTTCGACCGCCAAAATCATTTCTGCAGCAAGCGAAATTGTAATATTCTCCTCGTGAGCTATCTGGCTTATCGTTTGTGCCCCCAAGATAGTCAAGTGGCTGGAAAGGCGTGCGGCAAATGCGGCATGGGTGTATGGGGGTGTGTGAAGCACTTGTAAACCTGATTTGAATATTCTGCTGCGGATCGGTGGTAAGGTATGTGAAGGCAAGTGCTGGAGTGCCTGTAAAAACGTTGAGGGTGGAATAAGCGCTAGCGGTTGCATAAGATGATCACCCTCGATATCTCAATTTCATACAATGAACTTACCCACACCTCTGGCACGATTCCAGCCGCCCCAGACCTCATCCAGCCCAATTATTCCGCGTTCCTTCATAATACCTCCCGTCTTCTGTTCGGGTCCTTCATCCCACGAGCCCTGAAGCACTCTCGCAAGTTCACGTGCCAATTCCTCCATCCATGTCCTCTCGTCCTGTATCATGTCGGCTGTCACCGGCGCGTTGGACAGCTGCAGACCTAGCTGAGCCAAAGAAGACCGTATAAATGTTGCTTCCTCCGGCTCCGAGGGCGGTGCTAGCGAACTCGTCGTGAATAACGAGGATGAGGATAAAGTTGTTGAACCCGAGGCGGAAGGCGTCCAGGCTGGTGGAGAGATCGTATGGTTCACAGTAGAACCATTGCTTGGTGCACCGAGTTTCTCGTTCAGTTCGGCGGCGAGATGGACAAGGTCCTGGGCCTTCACCATCAGAGCCTCGAGATCTTTAAAGGCATCGGATAATTCTGATTCTGTGTTTTGCGCTGATGTCTCGACGTTGCGTAGGATGCCATCTAGTGAGTTCCTTTCAACACCCCCCGAAGGCAACATAAAATTAATTTACCGATGCCTGATCGTCGCAGAGGTCCTGACGTCGAGCCTCCATCAGGAGAGACGACGCCAAGACTCGAAGCACCACTTCTAGGTCCTTTGCCAATTTGCCTACCCTGGACGGGAATTTAGCGGTCGATTTCTTGAACCACATTACTAGACTAACCTCCCATGCCCTGGCCTTCAAAGCGCGTCTAAGAACTGTGTAATATGACCTATCACCACCTTTCCGGAAACTCAGTTTAATGAGAGGATTAGCAGGATCCGAGACATCGTCTTCAACAGGTGGTGATTCAGGCCGAGATGACGGCGCGGACTTGCTGTTAATTCCAGAAGTTCCTGGAACGAGCGGCAACGGAGTAGAACAGATCTCGCAGTTTCGAAGGGAGGGGTGGTTCAGGAACGTACATGCGGTGCATGCGATCGGTGATAACTCGCTGGTGGGTGGTGGTGTTGTAGCAGATCTAGGTAGTGTTGAAAAGGCGACAGGGAGAGATACAGACGATGCGGGTTGTGAGGTAGACAAGGTTAATGCTTTGGGCTGAGGGGAACTCGACAGCGCACTTCTGGGTACTCCACAGAGGGCACATATCCGTGCAGCGGCTGGGCTGAGCCCCGGGGGATTACGGTGGTTGCACACATCACAAATCCAGCTCTCCGAGCTGTCACTGGCGCCGTCATGACTACCGGATGGGTGAACAAACGTGGAATCGAGGTACAGCGTGACTTTCGGCGAGGACCTGAACAATCCCGCATAGTAATCAGTCCGCATAATGTGCGAGAGATCAAGACTGAATGAATGTGAAATTGGTTGATGCGAGTTTACGAAGAAAAGACGATGCGAGGACACGTGTACTGCACCAGATTGGTGATTGGCAGCTTTCTGAAGACTGTGGGTTTAGTGTTGATTGATGATGTAAATGAATTGTGCAATCAATCCCAAGTGACCATAGAAACCACTGGTGGCGAAATCAGAGAAAGGGTGCGTACCCGTCGTAGATCCCGACGCTGTCTTGAGATGCAAGAAGGTCTTCATCATTATACAGAAGTGCTGTGATCGGAATAGTGCCGTCTACGGAGGTAGTGAATCGGCGAAGGGCCATGTCCTTTGGTCGAAGAACCAGACGACCCTGATCTGGTGTGGTCACGCGCAGTCAGGAAGAGATAATCGGGCTGCACGCTGAACGACTCTGAATTCCGCCGAAGGACGTGAACTTGTCACTAGTACTGACGAGTCGGCTTTCCGTCGATTGGGTGGACTATTACGCCAAGGGGGCATGACATTATGTGGGTTGTGGGAACCAGCGAGAGGGACGTCCTACTACGTACACAGATGTATTGGAAGCCCCAGGCTCAAGGTCGGATTCGGATCGCCTCAGGTGAGCTTCGGATACAGTAATGCGTGCAGGTGAGACGTGAGCGAGATCGGGACGTAGCGGTCCTCTTTGGCTTCCCTTTGAGCCTCGGCTAGTGTCATGGCAAACGAACCCCGGACACCGTCCACACAGACCCTTGCCTATCTAAGACACGCTCGATATAGCACCAAGACCATAGTTGCCAGAATCCCTTGATTTTCTCAAGTACATCATCGAATAAAATGCATTCCGTAGAGCTCTTGACACAGGGTCCGACATCAAAAAACGTGCCCTACGTGAAGCATACGTATTGTACAATCTGCATGGAAGATAAGCACCTCTTGGTATCGCCCACAGTACGCGCATGATGAAGACCACAGTTAAATAACAGGTGACTAGGGATTTGAAATATAGCCCACACTGGGAGTTTACGTGTATCAATCACCATGAGAGGTACCTCACGACGGAGTGCGCGGACTCACAGAGCATGTCAATGTGTTACTGCTCGCGAAGTGGTCCCGACTATTTCCTTTTCTTTGGTTTTTTCTTCTTTACTCCGCCAGCGGCCGGGCCGGCCTGCGGAGCAGGCACCGGAGATGCTGCCCGTGGGTGACTTGGATCTCCGCTAGCTAATGATTGTAATGGAGCAGTAGATGGGGGCGGATCCGGACGCCTGTTCTGCATTTTCTGCATCAGAGACAGATTGAGGGACTCGAATCGATTGAGAAAGATCGACGAATAAGTTTTGAACTTGATGCACTGGTGCCAAAGATGAACAAGATATCCTCCTGTTTGAATGATCAAATGGACCACATACCGTCGTATCATCGGTGATCTTGAGGACAAGTTTCCCCTCTGACGATTTCCATTTTACACAATATCGTGTCTGGGTGACATGATATGGTTAAACAGAGCGCTATCAATGATGAAACTCACCTTGTTTGGTGACTTGACATACAAACTTTCTGCAGCCTCTTGGTATTCCTGCCAGGATGCGATGTATACCATCGTCGCATGGCAATCCAAAAGCCTGTCGGTCGCCTCAGAAAAGTTGCGTCACATCCAGTCACATGTAGTGACCAAATCACGTGCCATGTCACACGGTAATCGGACCCGAGATCGCCCAGCTCCGTAGACGTCTATCACACAGTCCAACTTCTCGTTTCAACGTTTTCAAGTTGTCCTATTCACACGATTAAAGCTTCCATCCTTCCAAACGTAGTTTCAGACATGGCTACTGAACAACCCAAACGTGGGCATTGCCTTCTCGTCCTCCCCTGGTGCCTGCTAAATCAATGGAAATGGTTTACCAAAATTAACTTATAGCACTTCCCTTCATTGCTAATTTCGCCGCTGGCGCAATTGCTGGCGTGTCTGAAATTCTGACTTTTTACCCACTCGGTGAGTACCATGCGACTGTATTACTCTTGCCTGACATAATTCGTGCGTCCTCTACCAGATGTCGTATGTTCTTATTTCTCTGTGTTGTTTATTCAATTGTCGACATGGGATATACGATTGTAGGTCAAGACGCGTATGCAGCTAGAGACGGGGAAAGCCAAGCATGGCATGGTCGGCACTCTCACTTCGATCATCCGCGAGGAAGGGTAAACTTCTCGTGGATCTACCTTGGCCAAAACTAAAGAACATGTTTAGTGTTGGCAGGTTGTACAGAGGTGCGATAACTTTGTGACTTTCGGTCCAAGTCTTCTAAACAGCTGCTGTCAGGTTTGGTTCCGCCACTACTTCTGGAGGCACCAAAGCGTGCGGTCAAATTGTAAGTAATATTTCCTGATTTAGAGCGCCTTCATCAATTTCATCAAATATCTCTTCCTAGCGCCGCCAATGATTTCTGGGGGAAAATGTTCCTGGGGATGTCTGGTGAAAGTAAAATGACACAGCAGCTCTCTATTCTCACCGGGTGCAGCGCTGGTGCTACCGAGTCCTTCGTTGTTGTCCCCTTTGAACTTGTCAAAATCAAGTAAACTTGCCGGTGTTTTCCACATATTCATGCACTATGTTCATAATTCACTGCAGGCTACAAGACAAAACAAGCACTTTCGCGGGCCCAATAGATGTTGTCAAGCAGATTGTTAGAAACGAAGGCTTTCTCGGGCTCTACGCTGGAATGGAGGCAACATTCTGGAGGTGGGACATCTGCCCGCCTAATGATGTGCAATGTTGAGGCTTTCTCTTGACAGACACTTTTGGTGGAACGGAGGATACTTCGGATGTATCTATCAAGTACGTAGCCTGATGCCAAAGGCAGAGGTGAGATCGTTCCCATTGTCTCTGAACGCTTCATGGAAAGGCGATGGCAGACCCCTCAAAGCCAACTTTTCAACAATTTTGTCTCTGGTAGTGTTGGTGGTTTCGTTGGCACAGCCATCAATACCCCATTTGATGTACGTTTTGGCGCACATGTCAATTGAGCAAGAAGCTGAGTTCTTCGTTTCGTAGGTGGTCAAGTCACGCATCCAGGGCGCCGCCAAGGTCCCAGGTGTAGTACCCAAATACAATTGGACATACCCTGCGTATGTTCACTTTTCCTCACTCTAAGAAGACATGTTTTAACTACTGTGGTCAGACTCCTTACCATAATGCGAGAAGAAGGACCGGCGGCACTTTACAAGGGTTTTGTACCGAAGGTGCTTCGACTTGCCCCAGGTGGTGGTGTTTTACTTCTAGTTGTCGAGTTCACTCTCGGTGTCTTCAGAAAGGGTACGTTTGATTGCTTGTACATGCTCAGTCGCTGATACATCTATGCAGCTTTGGGTCCACCATACATATAGGCTGTCTGCTCATTATACCTGGACATGGAATCTAATACAAATAGACTCAGACCATATTGATAGAAGTCCTGTAAGCAAAGACATCAGAACGAGGTAAGTCTCGTGAGATCACAAAAGTTTCCGTTGGTTGCCTCGGCTATGATGTTGGGTGCACAGCCACATGTCGGAGCGGTAAAGAAGAGCCGACGCCACAGGGGCTTTTCTCTGTCCACCGCAATGTCGACCGCCAGCCGTCTTCCGTTCGTGCCCGCCGCACGCGGCGACAAACGTTCTCCTTGCCCCGCCCTCAATGCACTGGCAAACCACGGCTACCTGTAAGTACCGCAACTGCCATTCGTTTCGAGCACAACTCAGACCCCACAGTCCCCACGACGGCAAAAACATCGGCTTCTGGCAACTCATGCAGGCCGTCCGCTCAGTCTACAACTTGTCGCTCCCCCTCGCAACCCTGCTAGCGCTCGTCGGTATCCTTCTCTGTGGTCACGCCCTGCGCCTCGACCTCGACAAGCTCGCGCTGCACAACAGGATTGAGCACGACGCATCCCTCGTTCATGGAGACGCCCTCGCTGGCCACACTGAAGCCCCTATCCCAGTCGACCGAGAGCTTCTCCACACCTTCCTATCGCATGCGAACGAGAACCATGGTATGAGCCTCCATGCGTTTGCACAGTTGCGGGTGGACAGAGAAGCGAGGCTGACATCACCGTTGGACCACCTCCACTCCGAGATTGGCACGGGCGAGGCAGCACTGTGCTGGTTGCTTCTCAAAAAGGAGAACGGCCAAGTACCGTTGTCTACGCTCAAGCAATGGTACGGTGAGGAGCGAATACCTGATGGTTGGGCTCCACCCGCACAAGGTGTCGGGCTATTTGACGCTCGTCAAACGGCCAATGAAGTGGCGAATAAAATGGAACAGATCAGGGGTCGGTAATGAGGAGTAGGGAGGCATCGCCGCTTCTGCGGTGCTTGTGAACGAAATCTCGATTGCTGTAGACCTGTAAATACCTCGTCCTACCTATATTATTAGCCGTCTCAGCGGTACACCAGAAGTGACCCATTGCGCAGGCCGCAGCGCGCATGGCTAGCCTGCGCGATGCGGCGCAGCACTCCATAAGAACTATGCTTCCGCAACCAGCAAAAGAGGCTGTTGGCCGTCGAGTTTATAAGCAGCCGACAGCTTGGGTGCCACCCCTAAAAGATAGCATTATCACTCAGACCATAGTTTATCATGGTGAGCTCGACATCCGACGAGTGTCGTTATTCCCAACCTGCTAAGCGCTACTTACCCAGGCCCCATCTGGCGTTGGAGTTGCAGACGTGTGCGTCACGACTTACCAGCAGCTCAAGCTGGGCAAGAAGTTCAAGTTCATCCGTTTCACCCTCAACGACACCCTATCCGAGATCGTCGTCGAGAAGACCTCGGACGCATCGACCTATGAAGCCTTTGTAGAGGACTTGCCAAAGGATCAGTGCCGCTGGGCAGTCTACGATTTCGAGTTCGAAAAGGACGGAAAGAGGAATAAACTGTGCTTCATTTCGTGGTGAGTTTTTATTTCCTTTGACTCGAGGCAGGGAGGGGGAACCTACGAAGGCTGACTTCAAGCTTCTTCGTTGTTGATGCGTGGTCATCTCATTAGGTCTCCTGACGACGCCCAAGTCAAAGATAAGATGCTGTTCGCTTCCTCCCGAGAGGCCCTCAAGCAGAGGTTGGACGGCCTAGCTTTCGAAGTTCAAGGCACAGACCCTTCTGAGATCAGCTATGACACTGGTTCGTCACTACCACTGGCAGGAGATATTGCTATATTCTGATCCCTTTGCCGGTCTGCAGTGCTTGCCAAAGCTTTGACGTCCACTCATTGACTTCCGTTTTGTCCCTATATGAGCTAATTTTGCCCTTGTATTATTTATCGGCTCCGTATCCTATCTTGTAGATCAGGTCGGACATACTCAACATAGTAGGCGTGGTCATCGATCCGTTCAGTAATTTGACATACAAAAGTGACTCCAAGCCATGACAGGCGCCTCCGGAAGTTTTTGTCTGTTAAAAAGGAAAGATTTGACTGGTGCTGATAATCTGCATAGTAATGACACCGACGGCATGTGAACGATGTCGATCGCATCACATGTCTAGAACCCAAAAGTACCAATTCAATAGCTCTGTGTATATGTGCCCGTCCGTTCTCCCGGTATCGTTCATATTGCCGACAATCGTGGGTCTAGGTTACCTTCTTTCTATCTATGGACTCGACGGGGATCAAAGCGTCCCCCATAAGATACTCGCCTGTTGCACAAATACCAGCCGACCACACCAACAGAAGAGACGTGATGCAGAAGAAGCTGATAGATTGCCCTATCTCCAACCAGGAACCTACCGCATGCCGTTAGTCAACGAGCGGCGGTGGAGCTGGCATTTCTTACCGGTGTCAGTCACGTTCAAAAAGAATGTCATCGTCATTCCTATTTGCAAAATCAGAAATGTATAATCTTGGCGGATCCAACATCATGCCCACCATCCGTAAGCGTTAACGCTACAAGGAAGAGAGAAAAAGCGGGCAGGCGTAAACGGGCGTTGAGAGTCGCAAAAGCTGCTGACAGGATCATATATGGCACAACGATCTTGAAGATCTGCATGGGCAGGTCAGTGGGCGCATACGACCAAATTGGACTACGAACTAGTAAGGCCGCCATCAAAAAAGGGTTGAATACCGGCACAAGCCGATATACAGGCTCTAGATAGAAGGAGCTGGACGCGCTGTGAGACCACACCACGCCGCAATATTATCCAGTAGAACATACGATATGGATGCAACGCTGAAGATGAGACAAGTCAACACAAGAGACGGACAAACATCGCACAAATGTAGCGTACTTTCCAGTTCCAAAGAAGGCGACCTGCACGAAGAATAAGAAAAACAGTGCTATCCGTATATCATCCGCCTGGAAACGATAATCTTTCGACCGGACCTCTTTCGGCGTGGATCCGCTGACACCCAAAGTTTTCCGAACGACTGCTTCGACGTCTATCCACAGAAGTAAATTGCATGTGAAGGCCGAGTAGAAGAGGCCTTCAATGGATATCGACAACACAACGAAACAGACAGAAAATGCCAGGAAGAATGTCATGATTTTGGACGTCGGGGAGGAATGTCGCACTTGGGATATAAATGGGTATATTGATGATATCACTGGTCGAATCAAAGTGAAGTTACAAGACACTGATCACAAAGGAGCTAGATTACATACCGAGAATCGACCATGCAGCGACCTGATTGTGGTGTGGCAAGCCATTTTTTGCTTGCAAGCTGACGACAGAACTAGCAGTGACCACCATAGCAGCGACAAGGAGGCCCACCTTCCGGAAATTGGGTGAGAATAACAAGCATGAAAGTCTTTCACTCACTTGGAAAACCATAGAGGCTCTTCTATTCTTGAAGCCCAAACCTGAGTCGGATGACCAAGTTTGCTCAATACCTATAAAGAGCATCACGGCACCACCAAACAGGCTAGAAATACATCAGCACAATGCAAACCCGATCACTCGGGACTTACATGGTTGGAAGACTTTCCTTCTTGTCAACTGGGAGGAGGGGGAAGACAGCGGTAACTAGACAACTAAAAGTCCACTGTAGAGCAAGTTTCCAATTCTGCGAGAGCGTTGAGGATGGCCAAGTACAATATGGCCATAAAACTCCAATGATGACAAAACCGATACTCCATATAGGGCGATAGGTGTACGCAGCCTAGAAATGTAATCTGTGAACCATAACTTCAGGACGAAGAGATACACATACTACCATGCTCTGAAGCGAGACAACAACAAGCAGTCCGTAAATGCAAAGCTGGCGGGAGGAGAAAGAGGATTGGGATATGGCTCTAAGCAGAGCAGGTGCCCCTCGCAGGAAGAACACTCTCCAGAAATAGCACGGAAAGGCAATATAAACGTAGAATGTCCATGGTGAGTTCTGTATCCAGAAGGCCATCGCAGAACCAAAGAATGTCAAAAGAGTGAATGAATCGACAAGTCTGATCCTGGCAACCGATGGCGATGGGCTATCGGGGGCAGGGAGAATGGAGATAGAAGTATATGTAGCCCATCCAACATACGCTATGATGACAATAGAACGAATCAAGAAACGATCATAGCTAAAGATCTTATCAGGCGAGGACACAATGGGATAAAATGTAAGCTGACGTTTCTAGGTAGCGCAAGCCTTCCAAACAAGTGTTGATCAACTGCGCAGACCTTCGACGCGCTTCGTTCCATTGTCTTTCTCTGAGTAATTGTTCGATGGATGCAAGTTTCCGGATGCGGGCCGGCAATCCAGAATCGTCCACACCCTCGAGGGGACCAAATGGTTTATAGAACAAAACGTGTGCCTGCTTGAGCTCTTGGAAAGATGAGAATCTACATTCTATGGCAGATAACAACTTACCGTGTTTTATACGGTAGTGCTCTAACAGGACCTGAGTATTGACTAATGCCATGTGAGCGAGGGCCTTCTCTCCTCCACGCGGGCTAAAGAAGCCAGCCCGTGTGTGATCTACATCAGGCAGCACACCGACTGAATTCGCTGGCCAATCTATGCCGACGAGTGACGCCATTAGAGGAGCTATGTCTGCTTGAGATACGTCTTGGCGCAGTACATGCTCGAGTTTCCAAGGCCGCGAGAACTCGTCGTGCGAAGAAGGTGAGGAATCGGGTAGAGGGCCCCGAATGCCTTTTCCCCACGCAATAAGTGGTGTTCGTGTGTTATCCGGGTCTGAGAAAGGCGGTGAAGGCCAAAACTGCGAGAGCAGGATAGAACCTCACCACCATCTCCATGATTACCTATTTTAGACATACCATGATCAGCAGTAAATACAAAACTTGTTTCTTCATCCCCGTAGAAATCCAAGAAGAGTTTCTCTGTCTCACGGACAATGTTGTCCACAACTTGGATGTTGTTCATATACTCCTGTTGGTCTATTTGAGTGTAGTAAACTACGATTGAGTCGCTAGATTCACCTCGGAATGAGGACGATATGAGTGACCGGTAGTGTCCAGCCCTAGGAGATGCATAAAAAATATCACTTTGTCCTCGCGCAGGTTCGAATTTAGCGTAGTATCTTCTGATGCGTTTCGAAATAGTACATGGAGTTGATCCAGTACCCAGGTGTCGAGAGTAGTTGCATCTGCACATCTCTTTAGGCCCGTGACCAAAAGCTCGGCGTTAGATCAACCTTTTGTAAAGTCTTCCGCTTCCTCATCATAGCACCATGAGCGGACTTTGCCAGGAGAGGCACCCTTGGCAAACATCGGGAGGATATCAGGTGACCCGAACGAGAAGGTGTGACTCGATTGATTAAATACTGAATCAAAGTCCACCTTGATCAGGGTATAGTCAGCGGAGAACTGCTCCTCTATGTGAACTTCTTACTGGATTGGTTTTCCAGCCCTGTGATCGGCACGCTAAGGTCATGGACGGTATATGGAATCACGTTCATGTCTGACCTTTGTGACTGCTGAGACATCTTCATACATTCCCCCTATCCATACCAGTGTGAAGATAAAAACCGTGGAACTCGTGATGACAAACCTATGATGGCGACGTGTCCTGGGCGACTCTCGGTAGGTACTCTGGTATGAGATACTCCGAAGGCACCGCGTTTCTCCGCGATGGACCTCAGGTACGGGGCAACTACCTCTGGAGCAGAACCAACCGACGAAAACCCGTTTGGAGTGAACAAGAGGTCAGCTCGGAGGCCATCACCTATTCAAAGTGTACGAGGGCGACACAGCATACGTTGTATAACCACATACCCACAATAAGCACCAGGCGCTTAGACTCTCCGGGATTTGAACCATAGCGCGTCATGCCGTGAACAACAGGGCTCCTGAAGTAGCAATCGAATACAGACGCGATAAACACGGTGTGGAATATGATTCCGAGGACGAGCAACTTGAAGACATGGCGACTCGAGCGAGGCATTTGGCATACAGCACCGCGGTTTCTCGGATGGTAGTCGTCTCTGCCGAGATGTGGCTCAAACTCGGTGACTGCTGGCACTGAGTGAGTAGTGAACTTTGAATTCTGGAGCGAGGTTGAATAAATGTCTCCTTGGAAGCTCGCGTAACTCAGCTGCTGCGTTCAAAACTTCAGCCCGAAAGGGAAGGAATTTCTATATTTGTATACCCCTAAATACAAGCAACTTGGACTACGTACTATGGCCAACCTAGTCATTCAATATTCAGATCATAAACCGGCTGGGTATCTCGATGTACACAGCAGGGAACATCGTGCGTCTCAAGCGGTTCCGAAAGGCGTTGGGATAACGAGCGTGCGCGCGTCCAATGGTTCAAGATTATCATAGCAACTTAGCAAGTGCCATGACTCACGTTAACTTCTTGGTATTTTGACAGTTCTTGAAGCTTAGGTTGAATCGGCTCCACATCATATTGACGAGTTGTTACTCGATAGCTAGAAGGTCGTCTAAACTTTACTTTAAAGTTTGTCACCATTTCGAACGAATACGAATGCGATTGCATGTAGTTTGTCAAACCGATGCTGTTCCTACTCGCTCTCTGCATTCTGTAGACAGGCCTAAAAACGAGTCGTCCTGGGTTACCGCCCCTGACAGTGACTCTAGGCTAGTCGAGGATGATGTCCGCGGAGCGCGCGTTGTACTCAGTTGAGCGGGTATTATGGAATGTATTGCCCACGACAGCTTTCCAAGTTCCCACTCCTTCGCGGCAGCCGACTGAGCGTTTGTCACAGTCCCACATCACGACAGTAGTTTTGGTCCTTTTTGCCCACATCACGCACGACCCAGATTTTCCGATGAATGGTGATATCCTCGTCTATCATCACGGACCACTCCTTATGGCAGCCCAATCAGAGCCCGGGTGAGGAAGACGAGTTTTCCCGTTCACTGTTTCATATAGACCCAGCTGGCAGCCTCTTTGTGCCGATCTGCGTCGAACATGCGTAGATAATGTGCTCGCGCCGTCCTCAGTTTCTTGTCCAAAAACGCCCACTTCGACGCCGAGGCCCTCCCAGGCTCGCCGCGCCATATATAAGTCTCTCCCTTGAAGTTAGACTTTATCCTTTCTCACTTATTTTCAAACCCGACACTCCCAGCCTAATAACAAATCTTATAAGGCCTAGTAACCGAGTAAACAACCGTCTGCAAGTAACGCCTCGTAGCCCCGCTATCCTCGCCCTTTCCTCCCACAATGACTTCGATTTTTGCCTCTTCCCCACAGATCTCCCCACGCGTACCACCCGAAGTATGGATCAGGATCTTTGGTCTTGCTGCCGACCTCGAGGATTTCTTGAACCACGACAGACCAATTTCTCCGGACTTGCCCCGCACGCTCGTTAAACAACACGAGTTACGAGGATTGAAACATTCCCTTCGCACAAAACGCAGCATGACTCTCGTTTGCAGAACTTGGAACGAACTCGCATTGGAATTCCTCTATCAAAGCATCCTCATCACCAAAGTGGATACTCTGGTCTCCCTCCACGAATCACTCCAGAGACACGCCTTGACAGCGCAAGGCAAGAATCGACTTGGCTGGTGGACAAAGCGTCTGGATGTCCTCGTAGAAGATGAGCGCTGCGAAACCTCCGACTACAGCATGCTTGCTGCAGTCATACGCCAACTTCCAAACCTTTCTGTCGTCACGCTTTCTATGCCCACGTTACCATTCAACGACTGTTGGCTCCGCCAACTACCCACATCTGTCGTCGTGTCTCTGGCTGAGACATGCGGGATGTCACTCCAGGTATTCGACTGTTCCGAATCGATTCTTCGACCATGCAGGCAAGCATGTGTGCGTTGTCTATCACAGTGTTAAAACTAACGACCTCACATCAGAGAAGACTTGATGGTGCTGCTTGCGGCGTCTCCAAATTTGAGGGTACTTAGGTGCCCAGTTTGCTCCCCTACGCCTGCCGATAGGGCTTCTAGAAATCGTCTTGACGTTCCTGTCATGCCAAACTTGGAATCCGTCACTCTAATGTCTGTCTTTCTGCGAGACTACCTTCCGCGAGACAAAGATGCAAACCACCTTCCCGCACTGCGTCAGCTCACTTATGATTGCATCCCCCCGCCGTTCTTTGACCATGCATGGAAGAATTTCGTGAAGTTAACTTGCGCAAATCTCACTTCTGTCACTCTTGACTTTTGTCTTCCCGGTGATGCTCTGCAGAGTGAACTCGATTTACTCTCTGAATGCTGCATGGTGCTCAAAAAAATTGTTATCTACCTTCGCTCCTGGCTCGAGCTAAAACCACACCTTATCCTTCCGCCAATTTCCTACCTCGGTTTGCATTCCAAAGCTCCAAAGGGACCACTTTTCCATCACCAGGCCTTGGTTTCCGCTCTCGTGACCCTAACGGCGCCGAAACTCCAGACCGTTCGGCTATTGCATACTAATGCGGCGGAGGAGTTACGCGAAAACGCATCTTCATTTACTGCAGAGGACCTTACTTATTTAGCTTCACGCAGTTTCTCATTGGAAGATTCTGAAGGTTGTGTACTGTTTTCTTGAAGAAACCATGGATTACTGGGATATGTTCATTCTGTTTCTGGGGGTTGCTCATTTGAGGTAGGGGTATTATTCGAGTTCCTCACACATGCTTTTCATGTATATGTACCAATGGATTGGGTGAAGTCCGATTACAGTATAGTCAAGTGAGCTTGAGCATGGAACCTCAGCAATATGCATGTAGTCCATGGTGTGTGCATCATTCATTACCTCTAGATCTGTGTCATGTTTCTCACTTGTCTTGTCATGTGGTCCAACCCTGTATAAAGAAGTTTCTGTGAACATCTGTTGTTTCCCAAGTGGGCTCACACCTGGGCTGCAGCTCCAGCTGTATCTGATGACTATGTCAGTATGGATGTAAAGAAACTAGTGGGTGGAAGGGGATGGAAATCATGGCATCAATATAACTAATCCTGTTAAAATTTTTGACAGTGGGAAGATATGGTGTGAACCATCCTGAAAGACATACCTCCATAGGGTGCAAAGGACAGTCCATTACAACACCATTACAGTCCACTATATTGAACAATGTTTGCTGTGATAGTGATTTATCCGATCTACATCTCTGGCCTGCACATCATGATCCTCTTGTTGGCAATTGGCATCCAATTTGAAGTCTTCAACTGCATTACATTCTAGGAAAAACATTTGCAAATTCTACAAGTCACTGATATTTAACCTATGATATAAAATCAAGTTAGTATGTGAAAAGCCATGCCAGTTCAGTACCTACACAAAGTGTGGTGAACAATTACATCCATAACAAGCTTCACTTTTTCCTCTTTGTTATTGGAGGAAGAATATTTGACAAAGAGCTTATCCAGTTCCTTGGATACCTGAGCAGCTATCCCAGATGCTTGGTACTTTTGTACTGCCAAGGAAAAGGGGTCCTCAGAGTTGCTTTGGACAAGTGTGAAGGAGCCTTGAAGAAGTAGTATCAGGTCTATTAAAAATGATATAAACCTTATTAGAATCCAGAATTAATTGACTTACGAATGCCATCTTCAAGGGCCTCTTTCCATGTATTGGTTGTTTTCTTAATTCAGGATTCATGAAAAGTTAGCATAATGAATAGATTTCCATGAAGATACATGCCATGGATTTTCCCTCTGTTGTTTGAATAAAATCCTGAAAGATATACAACTGTTTTAGCAAATACACATCATGATCAGATCATAAGCAGTTACTGTGTTAGACTGAGGATTGGTGACAATCTGAATAACATTAGTTGATATATAGATCTTAAAGGTGGAAACTGACTGTCTGTTTGAATTATGAAAATGGATATTAGAACTGTTACACTAATATCTTACCTTCTAAATGCCAAAAAGCATTAATATGAATAATGTGAAAATGTTGCATTACAAATTAAACTTACATCCTATAAGAATATAAATTCATAACTACATCATTCTCAAAGTAACAAGATAACACTTACCAGCTGAGCATACCAGGATTTGATAATTGGTGGAATTATGCAGAGTTTAATACAATGCAATGAAAGTTTTTAATATGAGGGATGCATATTTTCATTGTGCATCAGGTCACTTACATTCTGTTGTGAATGAGCCATCAGAGATAGACATCTGTGTGTTAGTAATGTTCAAATTGTTAATACACAGAAAAGAATTCACTTTCTGTCAAAACAAAAGTGAAAAAAAATGTTAACTAATAACAGCACAAATTAGATAACTTACTTCCTATCAATGAAAAATGGTAAAGAAATGAACATTATTGAATTAGCAGCTTGCAAAGGTACTCACAAACTGTCAGTGTAACAGTTATGGAAGAAGAAAAGGTTGGAAAAAAGCCATCAGCAATGCTCTCAAGTTAAATTCACATCAAATTACATACAGCCTTTAATGGAGAAGCAGGAGGCATGCAGATCAGCAATATTTTCATTTCAAATATACATATCAAACCACTCACAAGCTATCAAGAAGAAAGAAACAGGTGATCTCCTTATCAGTGACATCCTTGTTTCAAATTGATATTAGGCCACTTACTCGCTATCAATGAGACAGCAAGGGAAGAAGTGCTTAGCAATAAATCCTGATTCTAATCCACATGAGATCACTTACCCCCTATCAATGGCAAAGAAGTAGAAGGAATGCTCATTAGCAAGATTCTCATTTCAAATCCATGTCTAACCACTTACAAGCTATCAATGAAAGAATAGCAGGGAGCAGGCTTATCAGTAGGATTCTCAGTTTAAGTACACATCAACCACTTACAGCCTATCAATAGAAGAGTAACAGAAGGCATGCTTATCAGTGAGATTCTCATTTCAAATCTATATGAAACCACTTGCTCGCTATCAATAGGTTAGCAGGAGAAGGCATACTCATTAGTATCATTCTTATTTCAAAGTCACATTAGAGCACTGACATCCTGTAAAAGGAAGAGTAGCAAGAGCTTATCAGCAGCATTTTCATTTTAAATGCAGATTACATGACTTACTCCCTATTAGTGGAAGAACAGCAGAATGCACACTTATCATCAGCATTTTGATATTAGATGCACATTAGACCACTTACACACTATCCATGTAAAGCAAGAGACATGCTAATCAGTAGAATGCTCATTTCAAATTCACATCAAACCACATACTCCCTATCAATAGGACAACAGGAGAAGACATTCCCATTAGCAAAATCCTCATGTCAAACAAACATCAAACAACTCACAAGCTATCAATGGGAAAGCAGAAAAGGCATAGTTTTCAGCAGCATTCCATTTTATATGCATACCAAATCACATACATGCTATCAATGGAAGCATAGCAGAAGGATGCTTATTAATAGGATTTTCATTTCAATTCACACCACATTACTTACTCGCTGGCAATGGGATAGCAGCAGGAGGCATGCTCATCATTAGCATTCTTATTTCAGATCCATATCAGATCACATACTCCCTATGAAAAGGCATGCTCATCAGCAGATTCTCATGCCAAATAAATATCAGACCACATACAAACTATCAATAGAAGAGCAGCAGGAGACATACTTATCAGTAGCATTCTGATTTTGGGTACACAGAAGCCTACTTACTGTTACGCTCGACCCGGGTAGGATCGGACGTAGCCCTTGAAGGCGTAGGGAGGTCCTAAGGGGCGAGGGTTCGAGTGTATTCCACGGACGCGTAAGCGGTCACGTGGCGCGGGGGAATCCACTGGCACGTGATGTGACCAAGTGGCGAAGTGAGTCGTCCAGCGATCAGGCGCGAAGTAACGACGTAGGCATGGAGTA
>JBBPRF010000044.1:0-92821 GCA_038092875.1 Lanmaoa pseudosensibilis | reverse complement strand
TGATCCAAGTCTCATGCCGATTCCCCTTGTATTCCCCGATATCAGCCAAAAGAAGCTCCGTGTTGGGATCATGAACCATGACGGGGTTGTGTTACCTCATCCTCCGGTTCTACGAGCTTTGAACCTAGCAAAACAGAAGCTGGGAGCGTCACAGCAAGTGGAGGTCGTGGAATACGCTCCCTACCAGCATAAAGAGGGTTATAGCATCATTGTATGTTGGACCAACATACAGCTCCCTGTCAAGATTCACACATGAGCATCGTCAGCGCACACTTTACTTTAGCGACGGCGGGGAGACCGTCCGTCGATGCCTCAAAGACGGTGGAGAAGACATTCTGCCATTGAGCGAATGGGTGATCAGTCCACCCCACACAAAGAATCTCAGTGCAACCCAGTCCTGGGAGGTATGACGATATTGATATTCTTCTGGAAAGGGATTATCAGGCTCACGAACCGAGTGTAGATGCGCTATAAACGTGATTGCTTCCGCCATGCGTATCTACAGCAGTGGCGGGAGCAAAATCTGGACGTGTTATTGTGTCCTGCATGGTCTGGTGTCGCGCCTCGCCACGATACCGCGAAGTACTGGGGGTAAGCTACGTCCTACATGGAGTGGGATATATCAGGATGCAAGTCTGACCGATATTCTAGATATACCGCGATATGGAACCTGCTCGACTGGCCCGGCGCCGTATTCCCGACGGGGCTCGTTGTTGACCCAGCCGTCGACCTTATGGATTCCAACTTCAGTTCGTTGGGTCCAGAAGATTCATACAATGGCAATCTATGTACGTCCTCGCACGCTTGTATTGGTGGCGCACTAGGCCTGACCACGTCATACGTAGATGAACCCAGAGTATATGTCGGCGCGCCCATCAACTTGCAGATTACCGCGCCACGCTTCGAGGATGGCGTAGTCTTGGCTGCGCTGAATGTCATCGAGCGGATTATGAAAGCCTAAGTAGGTCGTGGAGATGAAGGGTGGAAAGGGTCGATTGTTTCTTTCGGTTTGAACACTCAATGTATGTGATAAGCCTTGATTGTAATGCTCGTGGTGCGAGACCGGACTCTGACCATACAGCCCAAACACGTAATCGCTGAGCTTGTACGCCGCGAAAGCGACGAGTCGTCTCCGCTCGACGTGACTTGTTGTACCTCTGCTTGATGGGTTGATGATCCCTCCTGACCTGACTGGCGCCATTGGGGGTTCGAGGATGGTCCTAGTTAGCCCCTGTACCACATTTCCAATGCAGCGTTTGATATTCCGGAGGAAAACAGGCGCTCGGAATACCAGTCCTTTATGCAGAACAGTTCTCCGAACCTTGACTGGGTCTAATGGCAACCCGCCACATCATTACATAATTACTCTACGAGCTTCAAACGCAAATTGAACGACTTTGGGTTAGCATGTTTGTCTGTCTTCTGATTAGTTCTCTTGCTGTTTACCAGCCTTCAGCCTGACACGTTGAATTTGACAACCATTCACCTGCAGGCATACCCACAATCTTTCATCATGGAGCGCATCTCTTGTGGTCCGTCCCAATCCTCTTGAACGACTTATATCGTCGTAGGACCTCTCCCGGTGATATCCGGATCACGTCTTGGCGTTTAACCCATCCATCGGTGTTGTGTATGGGTGCCAAATTATACTACTGTGACTCGACGGGGTGGGAGAATTCGGTCTTTCGTCCATGGAGGGCTCACTTGCGACAGATTTACACCCAAAGTAGCGTGCAAGATGGCTGCAGCAACAGGGATAAAGACAACGTTTATTTGTGTTCGTACACGCAGCAGCGGTCCCTCCAAACACCATGCCGAATTCTTGTCGTAGCACCTTCCCCAGATGTCCATTCCAAGGGACGTCGACCAGGAATGATGGCTGGTTGATGCATTCAATGGCGCAATCGAAATAGAGAGGCATTCTGATTTCTACCCACCGATGCATTCTTCGAGGCACACGCGCAATGCATATCCGCGTGAATTCTCCTTCCCATGTGAAAGCAAGCTGATGTCCCTCTCCCCGGAAACGGATCCGCCGTGTGGCGACGGGGAATATCATCCCTGGTTCTATAACTGTTAACGAAGGACTCATGGGAAGCTCTACGACATTGTATTCATTTCAAGGTAAATTTTGTACGTGCACAATGTCTGTCAGCCTGTCTCTTATCTCAGTATAATTGGGGTATACTCATGACCTGAGAAGTACAACTGTCTTCTCCCGGGGATTATTATTGGTGGAGAAAGCACAGTATAAAGACCCGTCGTATCGCGTCCCCATGGTTTGCATACCAAATCGATTCTCCCCATGTCAATTTCCTCCAGGACACAAGGTTCCACAGGTAACGCGTATTTCAAACAACTGGTGTCTGCCCAGTTGTCGCGCCTGGACAACCAGATCCCAGCCGAATACCGCTTGCCAGCCTCGCTCCTCGAGAATCCACCAATCAATGTCACCTCCATCCCCGAGACTTGCGGAATTCTCACCAAGGAGGAACTCGTTATTACTGAGCTGGACGCAACGGACGTTCTAGCAAATATTGCGTCAGGCAAGCTCACTGCCGTCGCGGTGGTGACTGCGCTTGGAAAGCGTGCTGCTATTGCGCACCAACTGACGGCTTGTCTCACGGATTTCTTCCTTGATGAGGGCATCCAGCGAGCCAAGGAGCTCGACGCCTACTTCAAGGCCCATAAAAAGACGGTCGGTCCCCTGCACGGATTGCCAATCTCTATCAAGGTGCATGAGTGCTGTAGGACTTTGTTCCTCATTAGTACTCAATCACATTCAGGACCACATTCCTGTGAAGGGTCGCTGGGGTTCGGCAGGTTTTCTGTCAATCCTTGAGTTATCACCCGAAGATTGCTACATCACGAGTATTCTGCGCGACCTTGGGGCTGGTAAGATTTCAAATTCTTGGGAGCTTTTGTGTCATGGTTGACAGCTTGTGGTAGTTTTCTATGCAAAGACCAACCTACCTCAGACGATGATGCACCTAGAGTCTCAGTCCTTCTATGGTCGTACAGTAGGTTGTATGATGTAACGCTAAAGGATACCACATAGTAAACTTGATTTCAGCTGAATCCGTACAACCTTGACCTATCCCCAGGTGGTTCTTCTGGTGGAGAGGCCGCGCTACTGGCAATGAAAGGGTCTTGCATCGGTATCGCAAGGCAAGTTCTGAATTCCACATCTCACGATCCAATTTCAACTCCTAAACAGCGATGGTGGAGGCTCTATCCGTTGTCCTTGCGCATTCACTGGCCTGTACGGCATTCGTCCGACATGCAATACATTCCCTGATGGTTCTGTCATCTGGTAGTAAGTGAAAATCACTCTCTTATAAACTACGTTTTTCACCTTTGCAGTCAAAAAGGCAATGATGGGGCGATTACCACGCTCGGCCCGATGTGTAGGTCAGCGAGAGATATGGAGATGATAATCAAAGCCGTGCAGAGCAAGCAACCGTGGCTAAATGATCCACGCATCATTCCGGTTCCCCTTGTAGTCCCCGATATTAGCCAGAAAAAGCTCCGCGTCGGGATCATGACCCATGACGGGGTCGTGTTACCTCATCCTCCAGTCCTACGGGCTTTGAACCTAGCGAAACAGAAACTGGAAGCATCCCAGGAGGTGGAGGTCGTGGAATACGTTCCTTACCAGCATAAGGAGGGCTGTAGCATCATTGTATGTCGATCCAAGATACAGTTTCTTGTCAAGATTCACACATTGACATCTTCAGCACGCGCTTTACTTTGACGACGGTGGGGAGAGGGTCCGTCAATGCCTCAAAGACGGCGGAGAAGACATTCTGCCTCTGACAGAATGGGCGATCAATCCATCCTACGCAAAGAACCTCAGCGCAACTCAGGCCTGGGAGGTACGACCATATTCCTCTAGAAAGGCGTTCTCAGGCTCACGAGTCGATTGAAGTTGCACTATAAACGTGATTGCTTCCGGCATGCGTATCTACAGTACTGGCGGGAGAAGAATCTCGACGTATTATTATCTCCTGCATACCCTGGCGTCGCGCCTCGTCACGATACTGCGCGGTACTGGGGGTAAGCCACATCTTACATGGAGTGTGATACATCGGGATGCAAGTCTGACAATCATTCCAGGTATGCCGCGATATGGAACTTGCTGGACTGGCCCGGCGCTGTATTCCCGACGGGGGTTGTCGTCGACCCAGCCGTGGACCTCATCAATTCAAACTCCAGCTTATTGGGTCCAGAAGATTCATACAATCGCAAGTTATGTACGTTCGCGCAACGTTTGTGGTAACGCACTAGGTCTGACCATGTCGTAGATGAACCCAAGGCATATGTCGATGCGCCCATAAACCTGCAGGTTGTTGCGCCGCGCTTTAACGATGGCTTGGTGTTGGCTGCGCTGAATGTCATCGAGCGGATTGTCAAGGCGTAAGTAAACGGTGGAGATGAAGAAAAAGAAGGTTGTTTGTTTCTTTGATTTGAAACCCCCATTGCATGTAGACCTTGATTGTACCACTTACATGACGTGCTCGTGGGATGACGCCGATGGGTCACACGAACCCAAACGCGTAGTCGTTGAGCTTGTGAGCTACTAAAGCAACGAGTCATCCTTGTTCGGGGTTACTTGTCTACCTCTGCTTGATTGGCCGATCTTCTAGGCTTGACTTGCGCTACTGGGGTGTTCCAGCATGGTCTCGCCTAGTTAGTCCCTGTATCACGCGTACTTGCCGTCGATAATCGGACGATGCAGCCCGACAGAGGAAAACAGACGGGACTTGGACGGGACGAGGTAGTATTCCTTTAGTCTCCAGACCGTCTATGAGGCAAGCTGTCGATAGACGTAAATTTGTTCGATTAAAGTAACTTATCCGTAGTGCATCCTGCATTCGGTGTCTACCCATACAAAGTTGATATTGGCACAGACCTTGGTCACTACGCTACTATGACTCCGCTGTACGTTTCACACCAAATTTCAAGGAGATGTGGTGAAGAAAGCACAACTCGTGGCATTAAGCGCTGATTGGTGCCGAGTCCAACTTTCCCAAATTCTTTTCCGCTTCTCCACATCCCCTACCCAATGTCCTTGGAAATCTGGCGCACCTTCCGAGTATCCCTCAACCCCGCCTGTGATTGCGCGCGTAACTACGGTTCTTTGGAAAAAGGCATCGTTACGTCACCTGGCGTCCATCGCTCAGCTGGAGCTTCGAACGCAAATTGAATGGTTAGCACGTTAACCTGTCTTCTGATCAGTTCTTTCATTTCTCACCCAGCCTGTAGCCTGATGGTCTCACAGTAGCCGATTTTGACCACCGTCTGCGTCCACCGAGTATACCCACAACCTTTCACCCCATGGAACGCGTCTTTTGTGGTCCATCCTACTCCTCTTGAACAACTTATATGGTCGTAGGACCTCTTTTACTGACACCCAGATCGTGTCTTATTTAACCCATCCATCAGTATTGTTCATAGGTGCAGCCAAATTCTGTGGGCGGTGGCTCGACGGCGTGGGAGAGCTCGCTTTGTCGTGCGTCCGCTGGCGACAGATTTGCACCCAAGGTAGCGTGCATGATGGGATGGCTGCAGGAAACAGGCATCCAAATACAATCTCCGAGTGTTTACTAGGTTCGTACACCAAAAAAAAATACCATACTGTGGCGTCCGAATTCTTATCGTAGCACTTTTGGAAGATGTCCACTCCAAGGAACGTTGATGACCGAGATTAACGGCTGAATGACGTGGTGAACTACGGACTCGAGATCAGAAAGGCATCCTGAATTCTACTCCAGGTGCATTCTTGGACGCATATGCGTTGCGCAATTCTTGGGCGCAACGTCGATCGACATCTATTCTCCCTTCACATGTCAAACCGAGCCGATGTCCCTCGCCTCGATAATGGATCGTTCTTGTGGCCACGGGGAACTCATCACTGGTTCCATAACAGTCGACGAAAGTTCCACGGGAAGCCCTATAACATTGTATTCAGGTAGATTGTTTACCTCCACGATGTCTGCCAGCCGATCGTCTCTAATCATGATTGGGGGGATGAGTCCTCATGACCTGAGAAGCACGACTGTATTCTCACGGAGATTACATACTATTAGTGGAGAAAGAGCAGTATAAAAGCCCGTCGTATCGCGTCCCATGGTTTGCATATCAGGTCTGTTCTCCCCATGTCAATTTCCTCCAGGACACAAGGCTCCACAGGCAACGCGTATTTCAAACAACTGGTGTCTGCCCAGTTGTCGCGCTTAGAAAACCAGATCCCAGCCGAATACCGCTTGCCAGCCTCGCTCCTCGAGAATCCACCAATCAATGTCACCTCCATCCCTGAGACTTGCGGAATTCTCACCAAGAAGGAGCTTGCCATCACTGAGTTGGATGCAACAGACGTTCTAGAAAAAATTGTGTCGGGCGAGCTCACTGCTGTCGCGGTGGTGACTGCGTTTGGAAAGCGTGCTGCTATTGCGCACCAACTGACGGCTTGTCTCACGGATTTCTTCCTTGATGAGGGCATCCAGCGAGCCAAGGAGCTCGACGCCTACTTCCAGACCCATAAAAAGACAGTCGGTCCCCTGCACGGTTTGCCAATCTCTATCAAGGTGCGTGTCTCCTGTGAGACTTTGTTCCTCGTTGGTACTCAATCACGTTCAGGACCACATGCCTGTGAAAGGCCGCTGGGCTTTTGGAGGGTTTCTGTCTAACCTTGAGTTGTCACCCGAAGATTGCGACCTCACGAGCATTCTACGTGACCTTGGGGCCGGTGAGATTCCAAATTCTTGGGAGCTTTTGTATCATGATTGAGAGTTTGTGATAGTTTTCTATGTAAAGACAAACCAACCCCAGATGATCTTCCACCTGGAGACTAAGTCCTTCTACGGTCGTACGGTAAGTTGCGTGACGTAGCACGAGAAGATACGGCATGGTGACTTAATTCCAGCTGAATCCACACAATCTTGGTCTATCCCCGGGTGGTTCTTCTGGTGGAGAGGCCGCACTAGTGGCAATGAAGGGGTCCTGTATGGGCATGGGAAGGCAAGTGCTCGAATTGCGCATCTCAGCATCTAGTTTCACCCCTCAAACAGCGATGGCGGAGGCTCTATCCGCGGTCCTTGCGCATTCACTGGCCTGTATGGCATTCGTCCGACGAGCAACACATTCCCATTTGGCTCTTTCATCTGGTAGTAAGTGAAAACTCATGCTCTTATAAACTATGGTTTCCACCTTTTTTTGCAGTCAAAAGGGCAATGATGGGACGCTCATCTCCGCTGGCCCGATGTGCAGGTCAGCGAGAGATATGGAGATGCTGATCAAAGCTGTGCAGAGCAAACAACCATGGCTGAATGATCCAAGCCTCATTCCGATTCCCCTTGCAGTCCCTGATATCAGTCAGAAAAAGCTCCGCGTCGGGATCATGACCCATGACGGGGTCGTGTTACCTCATCCTCCGGTGCTGCGAGCTTTGAACCTAGCGAAACAGAAACTGGAAGCATCCCAAGAGGTGGAAGTCGTGGAATACGCTCCCTACCAGCATAAAGAGGGTTATAGCATCATCGTACGTCGATCCGATATACAGCCTCCTGTCAAGATTCAAACATGAACGTCGTCAGCGCTCGCTTTTCTTTGACGATGGTGGGGAGACCGTCCGTCAATTGCTCAAAGACGGCGGAGAAGACATTCTGCCTCTGAGTGAGTGGGTGCTTAGCCCGCCCCACACAAAGAAACTCAACGCAACCCAGGCCTGGGAGGTACGATCATGTTCTTCCAGAGAGGTGTCACCAGGCTCACTGATCGAGTGTAGTTGCACTATAAACGTGATTGTTTCCGGCATGCGTATCTACAGTACTGGCGGGAGAAAAACATCGATGTGTTATTGTCCCCTGCGTGGCCCGGCGCCGCACCTCGTCACGATACTGCACGGTACTGGGGGTAAGCTACGTTCCAACACGGAATGGGGGGAGGCAAGTCTGACAATCATTCCAGCTATCTCGCTATATGGAACCTGCTCGACTGGCCTGGTGCTGTCTTCCCGACGGGTCTTGTCGTCGACCCAGCCGTTGACCTCATTGATTCAAACTTTAGCTTGTTGGGTCCAGAAGATGCATACAATCGCAAGCTGTGTACGTTTCTAGCGACGTTTATACTTGGCGCACCAGGTCTGACCACGTTGTTAGATGAACCCAAGGCGTATGCCGACGCGCCGATCAACCTGCAGATCGTGGCGCCGCGCTTCGACGATGGCTTGGTGTTGGCTGCGCTGAACGTCATCGAGCGGATTGTCAAAGCTTAAAGCAGATGGTGGGCATGAAGAAATGAAGTGGAAGGTTGTTTGTTTCTTGGGTTCCAACCTCCCCGGTGTATGGAATAAAACCTTGATTGTACCACTTACGTGACTCGGACGTGCTGGTAGCGTATGGTGAAGTCGATGGGCCCGTAAGTTCGGCGGTCGGACATTGAAAAGGAAATCAGTAGTATCGCCGTACATCAACATTCAACGCCAACCATGGTCAATCACCGAATCAGTAACGACCTCAAGGAGTGTGCTCTTTGCCTGTGGAACCATGGCTGGGATGTAGAAGACATCTGTGAAGCCCTGGGAGTACGCCACCGATAACAGCTGCTTCTGGAAAATGTCTTTGAAGAGTACGGGAATATCAATCGGCCACCATCTCCTCTTGTTGGACGCACGCGAACGATCACCCGAGCGATCCTGGGCGCAATCGAGGAACTGTACTCCGACGACTCCAATCTTTTTCTCGGCAAAATCAGTACTTGGCTTGCAGTTGAACACCAGATCGAGATCTCGACCTCATCACTCTGTCCCAACCTCACCGATGCCGGACTCACCCGAAAAATGCTTCAGAAACTGGCTTCGGAGCGTAATGAAGTTCAACGCGAGGAGTTCAAGCAGATGCTTCAAACTGATTTCATAGGCGACGGATCCGAGTTTGTTGTCGATGAAACAAGTATAGACGAGCGGCATTTCGGAAGGGCTATTCGGGGGCAACATGCACAGCTTCGAGACACTTGCTCATGGAACCCGATACCCATTGTGCGCAGCACTAACGGCTGATGGGTATTTTGCCGCTCGCCCAATAGAAGGCTGTTGCGATGCTGATGAATTATACGACTTCATTGCTCAAGACGTTGTAAGTATATTGAATATTTCCTGTGTTCTGTGACCCAGAATCTGTTCTACCAGCTCCCCTACATGAATCCATATCCACAGGAACACTCCGTGCTTGTGCTTGACAATTGTCGGATCCACCATAATCGAGATCTCATCAAGCTTGTTGAGAGAGCAGGTATGTAAAATGCAGTTGATTTACATTTCATGTTGACATGGTCGTAACAGGTTGTCTTGTGCTTTTTCTTCCTCCGTACTCTCTTGATCTCACGCCAATTGAAGAATCATTCAGTGCTCGTACGTGATTCTTCAAAGTGATAAATGCTTACCACACGTTCGTCTAGTTGAAGCTTATATTCGTCACCATGGCCATGAGTTACGACTGCATGAGGATCCCATTTATGCTTTACTAGAAGCTACAGCGTGTATTACAGGCGAGAAATCACAGGAATGGTTCAGGGATGCAGAGTATGTTACAGAATGAATTCAGTAACTGAATGTATGCTGCGAGGGTGAATGGAAAGTGAATATGGGCTAGCACAACTTCTCTACCCTTGGTGGATCTGCCTCCCTCGTCTGTCTCGGCGAGACCGATTTCCTTTCTGTCCGACTGCCGCGCCTCAACTTTTTCTCGCATGATCTCATTAGTTTCACAAACTGCTGTAAGCTTTAGTCTTCTGTTTGAAATTGGTCAATCTTTCAGGCACTTTGGGAGGTCCGAGAGTGGTCTCGTCTGGTTAGCCCCTTTCAAGTCACACACTCGCCGCTTATGATCGGAAGATACTGCATTTCCAGGGGCAACGCCCTCCGACGAGGGGAACACGTCGGTGTTCTCCATCTCCCCCGGTGCTTCTGGAACATATCCACATAAACTCGCACAATACATCCCGTTTCTATCCCTTATTGTTATTTGCGTATCTGCAATAAAACGATCCCACCTTCTTTCCATATGTATGTCGTTCCGAATAGTTCCTGGAATTGCAGGGTATCGCGGGATATCTTAATCTTTCCCCCAAACCTTCTTTCCCTTCACCCACGTGCTGAGAACATTGCCTTGGCGGTCGAGAACGACCAAGTCGGCGTCTGCACCGGACCTGAGGGAACCCTTCTTGTTCTCGATCCCAAGGCATCTATAGACAGGGGTAAAGATGGGCAAGCATGAGTGGTCGCCGCCTCAACAAAGCGCATATACACAATGCCAAACGCTCACTTTGCCGGGTTCAAGGTCGCGCACTTGATCGCTTCGCCGAGCGAGCAACCCGTGAACTGCACAAAGTTGCGGACGCACTTGTCCAGGGTGACCACGCTAAGAGTGAAACAGACATTGATGAGCAAAACGATGGGGGTGGGCTCGACAGAGCAACATGGCCAGAGACGGACCTCCCGGCGAGCGTCGTGGTGCCTTCTAGATAGAGCTTGTCACCTTCCTTAAGGAAGCGGCGGCCGTCACGCCACCCGTGAATACCGTCTTTCAAGTGGGGATCCAGTATCCTCATTGCTGTGGATATGCGATTCAGACGTCATTCTCTGGCAATGAAGCGGAAAACATGTTACCATCCGTGATCAAGATACACCCTGATGGGTGTGCAGAGTATGCCAGCTTGAAGACTCGCATGAGTGCTTGGGTATATTAAAAAAACTATACTGTGCATACCCTGACAGAGTTCGGGTGGGAGTGAATGCCGTCCACGATGATCTCATAGAATGGTCTCTCGAATGGAGACTGTCCGAGGGTAGATGGCTGTCTGATCTGGCGCTTGACGGGAGTACCAGGTGGCGTCTGGATCTCGTCAAACGCCTCTGATACATAGGGAGTCTTTTGACTCGTCCCGGAAGACCCTGACTTAGATGGGGAAATCGGGAGTGGAGCAAAGTCGGATGCTGGGCCAGAAGAGGTGTACGGCGAGGCACCCAGCAGACCAATAATCGAGGGGTCTCGGTGGTGTAGCTGAGGCATCGCATTGAACAAGTGGGTGATGCACCGTGCGCCATTTTGGACAGCAGCGGTGGCTACCTCTGTCGAACAGATACTACGTTCGTCATTGAGCGCATATAGTCAGTTGACGTGGAGAGTGGGACTAACCTGTGACCGATGTTGAAACAGATGCCTCGCTTGCTCGCTATGGCAATGGCTTCCATGACCCCTTCGACTTCAGGCGCACCTGTGATCATGCGGACGCCGACGGTGTCCTGGTCGGTATCGCCTTCCATGAGCCAATCCTCGGTCTCTACCAGGCTCTCCGAACCGTAGGTAGACTCAAAGGAACGGAATCCATCCGGCGCAGAAGTAATCAACGGGGGAGGGTGTGCACCACGCTTTGCAAGGTGCAAGAATGGGCCTTCGGCATGCCAGCCCAGTAAATGTGCAGCAGCTGGCGGAGTCCATGGTCGCAAGAGATGAAGCAGCTTTGGGTAGAGCGACTTTTCCTGTGTCTAAAAGGGATGTTATTCTTAGCGGACAACCCCACCGGAGGCTGATACAACTGCTACGTACGATGACCGTCGGGACGATGGCTGTGACGCCAGTCTCGGTGATCCGTTCTGCAACCAGCTTGAGGCCATCGCGGTATGCTTGATCGTTGCCTTCGTAGACAGAGAAGTCGAAACCAAATCCGCCATTGATCTGAATGTCGATGTACCCTGGACTGCTCTGTTGTTAGTGATTCGGAGCGGCAGACAGGGTGTCTTCCCACTCGTCCACTGGTCATTCACCTTAGGATGTTCCCGCCCAGATCGACAATCTTGTCCGGTCTCTCTCGCCTCAGGAAGAACGTTTTCTATGTTTCATTCGCTCAGAGCCTGAGCGCAAGTTCTCAATCCCGGGAGCTTCGACTCACCTGAGCGTCTAGAATGACACCACGGCGCTCGTCGATCCAAAGGTCTTTCTCCACCAGACTACCGTCCTCTCGAGGAAGCAGGCAGTTGGTAAAACAGACCAAACCGTTCGAGGACGAAGACATGACTGTTGACAAGCTCGAAATCACGGAGAAGGCCGATTTCGCTCATGGCTTCCCTCTCCCAGCCTTCCTGGACCGAGATCAGCAAGTCGTCACATGGTTGTGGCGACCGTGTGGGCAAAGGCACGAATTACATGGATCACGCTCAGCCGACCCATGCCGTAACAAGTTGTCTGTCAGCACATGGTCGACGTCCATTCTGTCACGGAATTCATAGAAACGGATGTGATGGATGTATCTAGGTTGTTGAACCCCCAGATTCGGCAAGTTCAATGGCCCGACGCACGATCAAACGTTCCTATCCATCGTTACACTCAAAACTTTGTCGTCTATACAATGACACCACGCTACGCCAGCACCAAACCGTCGTTGAGGCGATCGGAAATGGCTTGCAACCTTATCGGCGATCCGGCGCTCAAAGTATGGCCCTAGTTTGACTGCGACGTAGTCGGAGCAGTCAATGCTCGGGAGTCGGGACAAACATGCGGGAACGTACATACCAGTGTTTGAATGCGTCATCCGGGCGGTATCGGAACAAACTTCGGAACCACAACGGCTTAGCCAGCGAGCGACCCCATCGGAGAGATAGCATTGGAGCAATCTTGAATCGAGCAGGTTTCATAACGGAATGTATCTGGAATCGACACCAGACCTGCATCCTATCAAAAAGTTCCGGGTCCGTGTGGAGTGTGGAGCACTTACTTTCATTACTCCACTATATCGGGACGGCTCGCGACCCCAGAGGACGGGAATGCCACAAGTCATACTTCCTGTTTAGGCTCACGCTGCAGCGATACTCGTCACGTTTGCCGCGCCGATCGCCGTTACGAACCTCGTGAACCGGGGTGTGACTCCTTAGGTTAGCCAGTCCGTGCCTCCTATACCTGAGCTTCCTCGTATGGCGTGGACTGAAACCCATCCCATCCGAAACAGCGATCTTCTATGCCATCGCTCAGTCGTCGGCAAACCATCTTCCCACTATCTTCAAAGAGGCTCACACTAAGGATGTCTGCTATCAAATCTATGAACAAGGAACCATACATTCCAAGTCACGTACCATCGAATCATGCTATAGCGCGGTCCATGCTTTAACGTAGCAACTTCCATCCAGGAAGATGCCCCTAGTTTCGCTTTGGTCAGCTTCAGAGCTTGAAGGATAAGATAAGACAACCCAAACACAGACCTTTGCGTGCCTGCCAAAGATGGTCGGGACCGTGATATGGACTCTGAAATAATATTAGGCTTGGATCTTGATCTCACAGTTTCATACTGCACACAGTTTCAGTGGATAGTGATGAATCCGCTTCAGCACTAGCGAGGGGCGGATTCCTGTGTGTGCGCTTACCTCGATAGAGGTTAGCAGGGAACCACTAGCCTTTCCCTTCGCTTGAAATGGCTAGCTCAACGAGCACCAAATCCGTCAGGCCGGCGGCCATCTGGTGCACGGTAGCGGCACGCTTCCATAAATGCAGTAGCGCGGCAGTGAGCTCTCCAAGCTTAACCAGAGTATGTGCTAGGAAGCCTGTTACATCCAGGTCAGCGGTTCCACCTGGTGTGAAAAGTCCGCAAGTCTCTGGGATCGAAGCAACGTGAACACAAGGATACCATGTCGGGATTTGTGATCTGTGCATTAGGCATGCTAACCGAGCAGCTAGTTGTTCTGATATGCGTTGCATATGGCACTTTGCATCTTGATTTTGACACAGGGAGGATCGATCCGAGACACAGGGTTGCGGGTGTTGTAGGATAAGCAATTTGTCCTTGATACATCCAGAATAGGGAGCTGGACAGTGTACTGCCCTGAGAACGGCGGACCATGAGATTGAAAGCAATGAAGCAGTGGTGGTTTGAGTGGGAATATACCTTCCATATCGAAAACAACTCGTAGAGACTTGGCGGTGGCAGGACTATGAACGAATTTCTTCACAACCACCGACACAGACTTTCGGAATATGAGCATATCGGATCACTTGGACCCAAGGCAGGAAAACCTGAACCCACGTTGATAGTGTTTGCGCCCATTAAACCTGAATGTCGGGAATCAAGTATCAGCCAAGGGTCCGAATAGGGTGCTTTCTGATTTGAACGTTCCTCGGATATATCGCCCTTCTAGTGGCGCTTCAATAAGGGTCCAGAAGACGAAGGAGGACCATATGTACCCGGCATGCTGTGGAGGATACGTTATGAGCGTGCATGCGTTCATCGCAAGCAGTAGAAGCCAGGCGACTAAACCGGGATTTGTTCCGACTTTGCTAGCCAAATCCAGCATTTTCTTCATTCTCCACCTCGGGTCCGACTTGATTGCCGATTAATCGGTACGGTTCAACAGTCCACTCGACTGGATTGTAATGCCATCCCCCTAAGTCATAGTGACATAGCCTTGCTCGTATCAGACCATGCACGCGTTAGGTGCAAATGAATAGATACTCCCGAATGCCAACCCCTCCGAGAAGACCAAAACGTAGGAACGCATTGAAGCAGATACGATGTGACGACACCCGCGGTTGATGGAAGACAAGGTCCCAGAAGACTCATTTGATCAAACACATCGAGGTTTGCTAACAATGTGTCAGGGTGCTAGCCAACTTGACAAGAAATTGACACGACCTACCGCACCCATAGTGGACTGAGAGAGGGTCCAAAACGGTTGAGAAAACAGTCAGTGAAGGCTGATGAATGTGCAGAGTTAGTCCCCGTGGATGCAAGAACCTGAAGGGTGATGAGATACGACCGAGTGAAAGACCGTAATGTTTATTTGGCGAAGCTTTGGTTTCCACCATCGTATTATTCTTTCTAGCATTCTAGTAGCTATCTATGGTGACGAAGCTGCCACTCGGGGCCGAGACGGATTTATAAATTAGACGTAGGTGTGGTTTTGGTGGCAGTCCCAGAGTTGGACTGTGATATGGCCCCTGTAGGGGACGGCACGTCCCCCAACGGATTGCGTAAATAGTCTCTAAAAAAGTTCCTCCAGTTTGCATTCGATGGAACGAAATGACCTACAGATACATGAGTAATAACCAAACGAAAGAGAATTGTACCAACCTCCTTCATGTTTTTCCACTCTTGCGTTGGCAGACACGCCCAAGAGGACCTTTGATCGCTCCTCGACTATAATGACGTCTGTCTTTCCAAGAATGTGTAATGTCGGTGTCGCGTACGACTGACCAAATATGTTGTTGGCCAAAGGATCATTCATTTTGAAGCCCGATACAGAAACGCAGAACTGACTGAAATGGAGGGTTCGTCAACGAAGTTGTCAGAGTACGATGACATACAACGGAGGATGAAGTGGCTCGCCGTTCACCAAGAAAGCGGGGTATTTCTGGGGTTTCTCGAGCTGGGGAACTCGGAGGGTTAGTTTTTTCTTATGGGTCATCCCCATTTCACGCACCAATGCAGCGAGAAGAGCTGCCATAGCTGCACCCTGGCTGAACGGAGCGAGAAGGTCAAGATGGGACCCATTTGGATTGCCCGCAACATACCTGAAACCAAAAACGCCCTGAAGGAATGGGAATCACATCTTCTGGAATGAAAGATACGGGTCTAAACTCACCACATAGTGGTCCCGCAAAAGGACATCCTTGAGCATCTGCAAAGCGTCATCTAGTCCTTTGGCGACACTGCGATCGGGATTGTATTTGTACCATGCTCTGGGTACGAGAGCCGGATCGGACGTTGCAGTAGTTGCTTCAGATGCGCCGAGCGCGTTGGCCGTGGTACCATCTAGGTCTACCGGTTGTAATACAATTGGGCCGTCGACGAAGACTGTGAGGTAAGAGCTGCAACGCGCTGACATACATGATAGGACAGATACAACACAAACCAAATTCGATGTCATTGTCCATCGCCTTGCGTAGCGCGCCAAGCTGTATGCATCTCGTCGGTACACCTCAAACCTGGATGGGTCCTCAAGTTGGGCGAACCCGCTTACTGAATATACTCGCATTCTGCGAGTATCTGCTTCGTCTTGTCAGCCGCCGGGCCATCTGTTAAAAATATAAGGACGCGCCCGTGTAGCATGAGCACCTTCCGAGTTGCCGCCATCATGGTATCAGTCGATGACCAAGGAGCGTGATGGAAGACGGGTGGGCAATTCTTTCCGTCGGTTCCCACTCCGAAAGTCGTGACTCGAGAGTTACCTCACACGCTTGGGTGTAGCAAAAAGACAAACGTTGTCGGGGCCGCACCCCATTACATATGTCCGGGCTTCGGAACGTCAAGGTGAGTACAGAACTCGATGGTGATAGCAGCACACGACGACCTCTGCACGACGAACCATGTAAATAAAGTGTGGAATTCCTTGAGAAGGTAGCATGATAAGCCCATGACGATGCCTTCGGAAGAATAGGGAGGATTTCGAGCCCAACCGGGGGCTCCACAAACTTGTACATAGCTTTGCCTGGTCGGGATGATATACACATTTTTCCACAGTGACATCTACATGTATTGTACAACGAGAGGGATGCCAATACCCACCAGCGGGGAGTCTTTCCTCTAATAGTGGCATGTCCTTCTAGTGGACATATACCGATGATATTACGACTGCAAGAGTGCCTTGGTTGAAAACCCTGCATCACCCTCCCGTTTCCCCGAACCACTGTCCTTGTCCTTTCCTTTCTCCTTCTCCGGGCTGGATCCATCTTCTAGGTATAGGTTGTTCTCCTCTATGTAATCGACGACGGCGGACGGAAGCAGGTATCGCACAGAAAGTCCCCGACGAAGGAACAGGCGAACTTTTGTCGATGAAACGTCATTCTGGATTAGTTGAGGGATAAGATGAATGTTGTTTCGCCAACGTGCCAAGCTATCTGTAGCTTGATCCATGCTGGAACCTGCCCGTTCGATGATAAACGTGCCGTACCGGCCTAGTATGTGATCTAACTACAGATAGGTTCGCGTAAGGATTCGGAATGAAATTCTAAATGGGCTCAGCAGAAAGAATACTTACATCCTCAACCGCCCAAACACCAGGTTCGGACATGGTGCTTATCAAGTCTGATCCTGCAAGAAGCATGACCCTGACATTCCGGTGCTCTCCGTCCTGCGTTTGCACCCCACCCAAGATTGTGTTTATTTCATAATCGAAATGGTCGAGCACAACAGCTGTGCGTTGATAGTTCTGAAAAGCCTCCCACGGATCAATCATAAGCCACGAGGACGTCTCCTCTGCAGCGAGAGTGCACATATTGACTCTGTAAATCAAAAGGTACAGTAGTCAGCTTCTATCTTGGCAGTGATGGATAGGATAGAATAGAAATGATGACAGATCCTTCTAAGCAATCTGGGACCTGATGGGCCACGATGGGTAAGTCCCGAAGCAAACCTATCACGCTTATCAACGCAACAACGAGACCAAGATAGAAGGATTAGGTGTGCCATCCTGTGTGATGAAGTCACGAGATCGTACAGCATATCAGAAAACTGATACGATCCGAAATGACAGTGAAAGCCATGTGAGGTGAGCTCTCTTTCAAGAGGGCCAAAAGTGCAAATGCACACGCGGAAGCACTTGACATTTGGCATAAATCCCCGAGTTGACACGAGGCGGCCGCTCGAGTGAGCGTGATGCTAATTCGGTTGAGTCCAAAAGCACAAGTTTCTCATCAAGCACGCAGCATTTCCAGGAACGAATGTAGACCGCAAGATGAAGAGGAGTACGATGGGGGGAGATCCTTGGTATATATCGCTCACCTATGACGTGCGCTGAGTAGACCAGGCTTGTTGTACTGGTCGCTCACGGGACTCAGATACCCTCCCACGATTTCGAAGTTGGTGTTCTGCCGAACATAGTCCTTGGCCATTTCGAACATTCGGAGGTGGAGGTAGGTGACCGGACTGAAGGATCCGCATGCGACAAGGACGATCGGCTGCTTTGAGGGATCTCGAAGTATTTTGCGGAGACGGTGAGACGCAAAGGAATAGTTCGGCGGATTGGCGAACTCGTTGGTCCTGCGTGCGGGGACCTGAGCGTCCATGGTGGTAGTGGTCCAGAGACAAGCCAAGTACGATAATTTACTTGGTCTGGTGAGCAAAGTGACTTGATATTCGGCCCCCTCCCGAATATCGCGTGAGGCGAGGACGACATATCAAGCCATTCTTACCCACGCATTTGCTGACTCACATACGGCTCTGCGCGTGCCCATCTGCTGTTCGCTTTATAAACGTGCTCTGTTTACCAGCGAAAAGAAGCCAAAACTCGATCATATCCGAGCTAATCCTCGAGCCTCAAAAGTCTAGTATTCGTCATAAAAGAGCGCTTAAACGCGATCAATGGTAGTATACAGTTGCTATGCTACAACACTAAGACACATGCACATGCAAGTAACGGAGATACTTCGTGTGCTTTACCGCAAAGCTTACTTTTAGTCAGCCCTCGCTTGCAGTAAGATGGGTTAGATAATAATGTGAACGACAAACAAGATAAAGCCAAAGGTTGGTATAAGTCGTACCGCAACCAGACGCACACTCATAAAAGATTATAGAAACCAACACGGGACTGAAAAAAAAGGAAGGTGACTCGGCATTACCCTGAATCACCCGGTCGCCCTGGAGAAGATCTACTCGAGGATTAATCCTGGATAGTAATCGAATGTTTGCTCTGGGTCATACTGCGCAAATGGCGTATATCCCGATGACATCAGCTGGGTGTCGAAGCCCGCCCTGGGATGTGCACTTCCAGTGCCCGCGAAGACCCCGAGATGGTCAACGCTGCCAGATGAAGAGATGTTGGTCGGTGCCGACAGTGGAGGTGAAGCGTAGCATGTCATAGCGAAGGATGCATCAGCTCCAGGCCAGGAAGGTAGTGACGAATTCCTCTGTCTGCTCCCGTGTATTGTGGCCTTGCAAGTCCTCTCTGAAACGTGGACGCGCACGCAACCTCGACCGTCTTCAGTCGACGATGCGTCGAAGGAAATCGCAAGACTACCAAGGCAATGATGGCCGTCCATATCGAATTGGCACGCTTCGGGAGGTTCTCCACCAATCGCCATTTTCTTGGAGGACTCGACATCAGCGGAGCTGGGATGGAATCCAACACTTCCATGGCCAAATCGTGGTCTGCCTTGATCCTTGGTATCACAAGAGGTAGACTGGTGACTAAATGGGGAAGATGAGGGCCTCGCGGAACTAGAGCCCGTTAATGGGATAGAGAAAGTGATGGGTAGTGAGGCCTGCGGTGGCACGGAGAGAAGCGACGGAAGCGACGATAGGAGGGATTGTTTCTGCGGTGTCTGGTCAATTTCCCGCTTCATGTGCAAGCAACTCTCTCACCATGACCGTTATGATGGATGGTTGACCCATCGCTGTGTATGACGAGTATGATGTGGAAGGGAAGTTGATATCGTGCGACTCTGTCTTGATTGCCAGGTTCGCCGCAGTTCGATTTGCGACCTCCACGGTGAGTTCTCGTTCGCGCTTCTCGGCTATCGACAAGCGCAACCGAAGTTGCTCCATGTTCTGGAGAAGGTCATCGTATTTCTTCCCTTTCTCTGCCAGGGCTTGAAGTCTCAAGTTCTCCTCTCCGAGCTCCTTGACGCGGCTTAGGGCAATACCGTCAATGGATGGAAGTGGCTAGCATGAGATGAAGAAATCACATTTCCATTGCCTCAAACTCCTCTCTCTTTCGCTGCCGACTCAGGAAGGCGGCAGCCCGGTTCTTCAGCAGGCGTGCCTCGCGCTTACTTAAGCCAGTAACATCTGGAGGAACGAAGTCTTTGGTTGTGATCCTCTCCCCACTTCCTCGTCCTTTCTTCACTCCTCCGATCGTAGAGAAAGACTTCTTAAGTGGAGTCCCTCTATCTGAGGAAATGGACAGGTGCGGTATCGAAGGTGGCGGGGAAGCAGAAGATGAAGATGAGGGAGCCTCCACACCGTCGAGGTCGAAGACTTGGCTTGTTGGTAGACATGGTTGTTGCTCGCTCTCTGATGGTGATTCGGGTGTGAAGCGCGGTCTAATCATTTTTGTACTAAGTTGCGGGGATTCCTCTGTGTTTGAACTGACGGAAGCCGGAGGAGAGGGAGGCAGAGTATAATAGTTCCAGGTGACGACGTCCATTGCGTCTGCAGAGTAAGAGCGTTGATTGTCCCATGCCATCTCTCCGGGAGATACGAGTGTCGCTTCAGATGTGTTGAGATGAGGTATAGGCACCGGCTGGGTTTGGGACACAGGTGACTGGACCAGCATAGAGATAACGTTCTGCGAGCGGGGAAGAGCAGGGGGATATGTCCTTAAACTTAAACGCTCATATTGTGTACCCAGATTTATACCTCGCGTGTAGCAAAGTAGGACCGTAGTTGCGATTTCTTTAGCGACCAAATCAAGCACGCATCTGATTTGAAAATATGTCCTCTCACATGTGCTCGGTCGTTGTACCATTCAGGACAATTAGCGGATCTACGTCCATTTCGGAAAGTACCCTTCAGAATATTTTCCAACGCTAAGAACCGCATTCGGGGCGAAACTGGCGAAAGCTCTCATCAGTCCGGCCGATCAGCGTCGTGACAGCCCAACCCTGATCCAAGTTAGCCACACAAATCATAACTCGTAACAATCGGGCACCCCGCGCACCAGATATGGCCCCCGTGAAACCGCATCGCAGACACGACTCTAAAGGGAGCATAGACGGTTTCTGACCTGGAAACCGATCGGGAGGACCGTCACGGCGGCGCCCGGCAGAGTGACCGTGATTGAGATCCTTTTGGTGGAAAAGGCTGCCGCCCGTCGATTATCTCGGCGTCGATATTGATTCCGAGTTGACATGTTTAAAGTTGAGAGGAAAGGTGCGTGTGTCCGTTTCCTCCGTGAGTATCCATAATCCAATCAGAGACGGGTGTGGCGTCCCTGGTAATTACGAGACGTAACAGATGTGGAAACCGATCATGATGAATGATCCTATTAGCGAGAACTGCGGGTTGTATGCAACCACGATGGAGATATAGCTTACGAAATTGGCGTTGGCAAGCAAAGGGGTGGGCAACCCGCCGAGTGGCCCCGCACCTCTAGCTTCAAGCCTCAAACCTCAGGGGATCGTCGACCAACACAGCCTCCGCCTCGTGAGACGGGTATTTGATATTGGCGTTTTGGAGGCAGTCGGGGTACTGAGGCCCGAATGCAGGCTCGAGATCCGTTGGGGGGGTGACGCGATGCTTCATAATGGAGTCTATTGACCGGCCGAGAATGGTTCGCACTAACGTAGTGCCAATCCAGATTAGTGCGGCTGAGAAGCCTTCCCAATGAGACCTTCTCATGGTCTCTGGACTCAATGTAGGAGATATGCTGAACATATGACCGTGAGCCTATCAGGTAGGTGGGGGTGGTTCTCGCGTGATATATTTCGCATGACCCACCACCCGCAAACGTGTTCCTTGACAATTGTCCCCGGCGGAGGACAGCCAGGCTGATCCTTATCGATGCGCCTCGGTGCCTCCTTTTGGAAAATTTCTGGCTGCCCTGACATCCGAGGACATGCGTTTGACTCTGTTTGAGCTGAGCCTAGAATGATAATAAAGTTAATGTGACGACGTCAACATGAAGTCGCGTATCATAATTTGTAGCTCCCCATCAGTCTGATGCGGTAAGCTGCCCAAACTCGACAACCCATGCCTTGCGGGCTTCACGGCAGAAACCGATTCAGCTCGATCAAACACATCGGGTATTCGGAGACAGTAGCGGGGTGGATAGAAATCGGACAGGAACACCCTAGACACTTGAGAGCGAGGGCCGGAGCAGCCTGGCGAAATGACAACATGTATCTCAGAATGTCTCTAGCAATGGATTCTAATATGTAAAGGCCAGGGTGCAAATTAATCATTCGAAAGCCATGGGTTGTTGGACTCTGTATAGTACGAGCAGTACATCTGCACTGGTACGGGAGATGCCGTCTTTCCCTTGATCTTCTATTCGGGGCTGAAGACACGTCTCTGTTACCTGTTCCTTATATCACGAGTACCGACTGGTATCAGGGAACTCACCAGGTTGCTATTTGTATCTATGTAGCTTGTCCGGTAGGAGTGGCTAGGGCGAGAGTGAGATACGGCACACAATATGTATTTGGCGAGTCCAGAACGACAGAGCAGCCATCGGGTCGGATGGGTGTTGCGCGCTGGCTCTGGACAGTTGAATATACTTTTACTTTTGCTGCGTATAGATAGTGCAGATAATTACCTGCACCAACTTACAACAAATATCGAAACTGTTTGTCACGTCACAACTGGATGAATCGTATTCAAGGCAAGATTTTCAAGATTTGGATCGGACAACGGCAGATATGTCTCGGAAGCGTCTAACCTAGAAGGACTGCTTCAAGGACAGTATAAATGTTGCATAAACAGGTCAAGGTACAACGCATGCCCAGGTACGCACTCGAGATACGTTTGTCAACCATTGAGCAGCCGATGGATAGTCATGACACGCCTTGAAATCGTCCAGCAAGTTGAAAGCGAACGGTCACCGTACAGCTCAAAGCTCCTACCATTTGAAGAACATGTGAGTCGTTACAGATCCATTACCTATCCAGGAGCACGACTCTGGGTTATGCGAAAAGCATACGATGCACTGATCCTGATCCAGTGCACAACGAATTCGGCGGAAATTCTTGCGAGCCTGGGAGCAAGATATCTGGAGGCGGGGTGGTTGGGTGGCCCGAACGACCTATCACGGCGGCGTGTTCCGCATTGATCGCCCGCGTCTACAAGATCGGGGATAAACGTGCAGCTACAGCTTTTGATGGGCTAAGTAAGGGAAATATGCAGGACCCGAGGAGTTGATTCCGCTTATCTGTTGGCGTTTGGACTGGGAGGAACTACAACATTAAGGCCCACAATAATTCCCGCAACAGAAGGACTGGACCTTCATGTATTATAAACATAATACCCTCCCCCGAAAACAGGTTTTGGCGTTTCCATGGAGATTATTTGTACTGATTGTGCTCGCGGTCACGTGAGACAAGACGAAGATAGTTTTTGTTGATAAGATATTAAGTAGATAACCGTCCCGGTTCATACAATTGTATTTTTTCCCATGTCATAATCCACACGGATGGTCCCGGCCCGAGCGGGAATGGGATCCGCACCATTCTGCCGACCTCGTCCACACAGGCCTACAATGTAACATATAATTATAAGCAAGCAAATTCCTAGGGAGACGTCTTTGTCACATACCTCATCTCAGCAAGGTCTCTACTTATAACTAAGCTTTACATCCCTCGGACATTGTGCCGAATTGTGCCCGCATTGTAATCATGATGTCTGAAGTTCGGGTGTGCAGCCACATGATTCGGCACGGTCAACGACAGTACCTGTAGCGGGTTTTGCCATAGATGTGGCCTGTCATATGTTGTCAGAGTCTGACATGATGTACATAGGCAGTGGCTGTGAAATCGTAGAACCTCGCGATCGTCTTGTTCGTGTTAGCCAACCCATCTGTACATCTCACTTAGGCTCTCGATGCCTCTCAAAAGGTCACACTCATCCACACCAACCAGCGACAGTGGCGTTCTCTCTGACGAAGGTCCATCAAAGCGCCCACATGCGGACTCGGCTTCTCCCACCGCGGACACTCGCGAGAGCTTTGTCGATCAATATCCCCTAAGAGTATACATCATATCTGCTAAACTTCTACCCGGTGTATTGGAGAATCTCATCAGTCTTGTCGAGAATCACGCCGTACAACAAGTTGGTGCACAAAACCTCGAGTTGACAGCAGATTCGGACCACGCGGACGTTATTGTCACTGCCGTGCATACAAGACCTCGCCTCGTGAGACACGTCAGCTGGGAGGCCACTGTTCGTGGACCGTCTCACTTGTTGCATCCACTGCCTTAATGAGACATCTTAGAAAACTAAAGCAATCGTCACTCCTGATTGGCTGACGGACTCGGTGAGCTCTGGGACTATCCAGCCACGTGAAAAATATGCTGCACTCGGTGACCTCCGCAACGAAAGTGAAAGTCTATGTCCAAAAGTCGAGACGAGTACTCCTGTACCTCCCGAGGCGTCACCAAATTACCATGGACAGTTTCCAATTTCCACAGATCCAGAGGGTAGTGTAAAGGATACAGACCTCGTAGCTCTGGACTACCTCTCGCCTTTCTGCTGCCAGCGGCCGTCCTACCTAACTTGTCCGAACCAGGCTCTTGTCGAAGAGCTGGACATCATACGTAGAGCCAGACTCTTTGAAGGGGAAGAGCGAAGTATGTTGAGCTACGCTCGAGCCATATCTGTGAGCATCTTGGTACTATCATGCACATTGCAGATAATAGTGACTTTATTCTTCAGACCATCAAAGGTCAGTTAAGGAACAAGTCCGCCGGAAATTTTAAAATTCACAAGGCGTTTAGCTTATCCGTATAGTTTCAATGATCAGACCTCGCGAGATGACATAGCAAAGTTACCATATATTGGCACGAAGCTCACTTCCATGGTACGTTTCAGAGGCTATCATGTACCTCTTATTTCCGAATCTGAATGCTCTTACCCAGGTCGAGGAATTCATCAAGACTGGCAAGATATTAGAAGCCCGTAAGCTACATACCATGCTCCACAGCCTTGCTGGAACTCTTCTGTGATTGCAGAGAAACTCTTGGCATCCGCAAGATTTCTGTCACTGTCTGTGTTCAATACCATACATGGCATCGGACCTCACACCTCCAGACATCTTTATTCCCTTGGGTTACGAACTCTCGAGGATCTCGAAAAATACTATGAAGTCATCCCAGGGGTGACGCACGAGGGCACTCCATCTCATCTCGAGGCAAGTACCAGCAAGGAACTTGGCGCGGAGAAGTCCATCCAGATTTCACTAACTCTCAGACACGACTTTAGCCAAAAGTGAGTTAACAAAATTATTCAAGTTGTGCATACGTGGCTATGCTGGTTGCCTGACACTTAACCGCCTGTAGGATTCCGCGCCGGGAAGTCGAGGAAATATATCAGATAATCATGCGGGAAATGGAATCAATTGAAGTAGGTTGCAAGAGTATCATCGTAGGCGGGTGAGTTCATTAGTTGTCATCCAAAGTCCCGCCCTGAATTCCGTGCCCGTTCGGACCTCACTTAGTCACCGCCGGGGAAAACTGGAAAGCAATGATGCTGACATCGTTATCTCCCATACGAACTGGGATCGCGGCGCTGACAAGGTACGAGGCCTTTGCAAGAAACTAGTGCAGAGGCTTCATGAGCGTGGTAAGATCCCCTTACTTCAGTAATAATCTACCGCTTATTCTCCGCTTACAGGGCTTGTCAAATATGTATTGAGTAAGCCTCCAAAGACTGATTTTACAAGCGTCGCATGACAGCCCGCGACGATCAGACATGAGCGCCTATCACCCTCATAATGCCCTTCGCACGCACCATTGGGACTCCCTTGAGAAAGTACTGACGGTGTTTGTGCTCCCCTATGACCCGGCCCACAAACAGACGTACAGGCGCGTGGACTTAATTTTTGCTACGCCTGGCGTATTTTGGACAGCGGTGGTCGGCTGGTTAGTTTAACCAGTTCACATCTACGCTATTTTGATTCCTTGAATTCTAATATTCTCCTCCTCAGGACGGGTTCTACGATGTTTGAACGCGATCTCCGTCTCTGGGCTAAACAGAAAAAGCACGTTTTATCTTTCATTACACCGGGTACCCGCTGACATGCAGTGCTTCAGGGGATTGAAATTTGATTCGTCCGGAATGTGAGCCTGATGGCGTTCTCCTATCACACTGTCGCCAACACGCACCTACAGATCCAGACGGCACGACTCCAAATCTTTTCTCCCGAAATCCGAGAGAGAAGTATTTGATCTCTTGGGTCTCACGTACGTTCACCCTACTTTAAGAAACGCGGACGTTTGAGTGGTGCTGTGGCGCCGGCCGCGATGTCGCACTTCTTTGTTTACTGTCCTCAATCCAAGTATATCAAATACTTGATTAAACGATCTCAAGAGCGATCCCGTCCACTCCAGATTCAGCCCTCGTACCAGAACAATTGCTATCTGTGACAGGGCGGCCCATCAGCGATGCTTGACACCCTGCATCAAGAACAACTTGCCAAAACGGGATCGAGAAAGGATCGATCCAACGGCAATCAGAATGTGATGCACAGCAGCTGAGTTGACACTACCCGTAACTCGCTCACCGTATCTGCAACGACGGATGTAACGTCATCGCTTGACGACTCCACCACAGGCCATTGAGAGCGTTGATTGGAGGACGGCTTGCAAAAAAAAAGGCAATCAAGGGTACTTTTCTGCAATGCTGATGGTTCAAAATCCCATTATTCCGAACTGAGATGATTCTCGGAATAATTTTCGTGAGTCGGCCGAGTTTGTAAGCCACCTCCCCCTGAACGTCCAGGTTGAGCTGGCGATCGGCAGCCCCCGACCGTTATGTATAGAGCAGTGCTTGAAGAGCGGGTGCTGCCCTTCACGTGATGGTGCGATACCTGCCAATTGAAGATTGTATGCTTGACTTTCGTGTGAAGAGCCCGCCAAATATTCAATGCATTGGGGTGCTCCACTGACGTGTGGCAGGTAGTGACCCTTGGTGGGTCTGTGACGTACCACAACAACTTTGGAATCCGTTTCAACGTTTCAAGTGCGCCTTTCTTTTGTATATTTTATTTGACAGGCCCCACCCGCTCTTTCTCCGGACGGATCGCTCGGGCCGCAGTTTCACCAAATGTCACGTCGTGGTGTGACGAAAAGACAGTATCTCCTCCACCTGAACCAGAACAATAAAGTGTTCAAGCTCCCTCATTTTCCGTATCCTTTGCCTATACACTTGTTGTCACCTGTCATACCCCTGTCACGTGACATGCACTGAGACTGTATGAGATCTCCCATTTATTGGGGTGGCATTCCATGTCAATTGGGTCCTGTGGCGTCTTGGACCTGGGATAATTGGGATAGATGGGGAAAACGAAAAAGATATCGTTACTTGTTGAACAAGAACGGTAGCGCCCCCTCGACCGCATCACCAAATGCGATTCCAAAACCGCAGCATCGTTTGGCAGTGTGGGACGACGTGGGGCAAACGGTAGAGACAGATAACGAACGGTATCACTTTTCGATCGACAAACACCGAGAAAGCGGGCGAAATACGGGTCGGTCCGTGCATACTGAACGGGGCAAAAAAAGTCATTTCGGTTCTGGACATATTACTGACCATACACCGGTATTGAATAGATCAATGGAATGGCTCTTTTATCTCAGTTGACAAAAGCCTGGATGCCCGTTAACGCCTTGCCAAGGATGAGGGTATGAATATCCTGAAAAGGTGTGGTCATGTCAAGTTTGTAAACACGTTGGTGAGTACATACATATGTTCCTGCACCCGGGACGAATATCGGTTGAGCAAGACAACGGCGGGCGGACCGGTTTACAACTTACCTTCGTAGGTGTTGACAACTTGAAGATTCGCGACGTGCCGACCAACGTGATACCTGCAGTACCGTCAGAACCGCACCGCAATGAACAGGATTTTCGGAGAGCGTACTCGTCCGAGGATGCATTCCCTCCCAAGATGTCCAAGACGATCCTGGCATGTTGGAGCGCCTTCCCACAATTGTTGCGTTTCACTATGCTAACCATCTCGGGTGCTAATCTGCCAGTCTCCTTTAGGCGACCAACTTGGAGGCTGGCTTGTAAACCCAATGCAATCTCAACCTGGGCATCGACCAGCTTCTTTTGTATAAGTTGGAATGATGCAAGGGGTCGCTTGAACTGCTTTCGCTCGAGTGCATATGCAAGAGTCCTGTCAACACAATCCTCCAAAGCTCCCATCGCACCCCAAGAGATACCGTACCTATTTCCGGCATCAATCCGCAGTCATCTTCCAATGGGGTACAAACGTACCGCGCGCTGTTTAGACAAGAGAATGGGGCACTGAGCCCCTGACCGTGGGGAAGCAGGTGATCGTGCGGTACTTTTACCGAGTCCATGAAAATGGACCCCGTGAGTGACGCACGGAGGGCAACCTTGTTTTTGATTGGTGGAGCTTCAAGACCTTTCATGCCCTACGTCATGCTTTGAATTCGCGCAAGGATAAGAAGAATTTGGGGACACGACATGCCTTTTCAAGGATGAAGCCCCGAACTTTGCCATCCCATTTACAACGCGCCCATATCACAAAAATATCACTAGGTTTTTCCGACCCAATTAATGAACTCACACGAGAAAAGTGGTGACATACGCTACCGGCGCATTCGTTATCCATGTCTTGCTTCCCTTGAGGATGAAACCACCATCGACTTCCTCCGCGGTCGTTTCCATTCCCGCGGGGTCGGATCCATGATTTGGTTCAGTGAGTCCCTTGAGAAAAAGACTCGGTTGGTCAGAAAGCATGTAGTAACTTCTGAAACATACGAAGCAACCGATGAGTTCTCCTCGAGCTACCCAGCATTGGTTTCAGCCCCATTCGGTATCATGTTCACAGTAATAATTACCTAGACGAGGAAGATATTCATTCTTTTGCGCCTCAGAACCAAACTCGTGGATGGGATGCATCACGAGGGAGGATTGCACGGACGCCGTCGACCGATAACCTGAATCGACCCTAGCGCCACAAGTCGAAGTGCTCAGTATGAGCAAGAACACGCGGTAATTAGCGCAACGAACCTCTCTATCTCGCGCGCGATCAGACCGTACGCAACATGGCTGACGCCGGCACAACCGTAGCCTTTGATCGTCGAGCCCAACAGACCCAATTTCCCCATTTCAGGTAGAATATCATGGTTGAATTCTGTGTGTGCAGTTCGACGTAAGATACGATCGCACAGAACATGTATGTTTGATCTTGCTCACGTTCTGTTCGCCATCCTTCCAAGACACGAGGCGCCAAATTTTCCTATCAAGAACCAACACTGCTCGTACTCCGACATCACGAAGTAGAAACCAATAGGACGTGCCTGACAATATTCGCGCGCGGTATCCCTTGCACGTAATGCATGAGCACGGCCACAAAGGAAGATTGCAAAACCGAACCGACCTGATGGCGATTTCGTCTTCTGTGAGCAAGGAATCCAACGAGAGGGGATCCTACCCCACATTCGTGTGAGTCACGCGGAATAAACCCGAAAACGAAACTTACTTGGGGGTTATACTGTCCGTATCCTTGGGCTATCCTTGATCCATGCCAAAGAGGTCGGAAATGATAATGTGAAACACATACCACGAGCCAAAGAGGTTGTTGAAAATGACCGTGTGCCTGATGTCGCGGTTTTGAAACGACAGTACGGGCTTCTCAAGAGACGCGCCAAGATTGACATCATTGAATTCTAGAATCGACGGTGAGCGGTGAAGTTGCCGTTGTAGAATTTCAAGGGCGACAACTTATAGGGCGCAAGGTCGTCGTCGTCCGGCTCGGACCATGATTAATATTATTGCGCCCACGGACCATGAATTATGTTTTTAGTTGATCGGGATGCAAAGATACAAGAAAATCAAGTAACTAGTCTGGGACTACCAGCATTTCACATCATGTTTTCTCCTCATGAATCCGTGAATTACCCGCTCTGTCGTCAGTACTTCCTGTTAGCTGAGAGCGCTGCAAGAGACCTTCGAGACTTTGCTTCAGGTTCTCTTGGACACCCTGGGGCATCTCAAGCTCCTCGGAGGCATCCACCTCTATGTCCGGTATCCAAAGCGGTTCCGACAACGGTTCCCAATCACTCGCCGCATCTCCCTGTTGTGTTTCAGGTGCATCCCGAGGGTGCGTCATCTCCGGGAACAATGGATCAGCAACGCCTAAAATCTGACTCCATTTGTTCAATGCCATACGCATATTTCTGCTGTCCAATGGAGGAAGATCTCGGGCCGGCGAAGTGAACGGGGATGTCTCATAGAGTGGTTTGAGAGGTGTGAAACCCCCCCACTCCAAGAATCCATGCCCAATTGCGGCTTTCATTGCTCGCGAACGGAATGGAGGTTTCACTGTGTTCCGGAACGTAATTGCGGCGCCTGGACGGTGCAAACATTTTCATGTTATCCTGGAAGTGGAAAGATAAAGATAAAAACCAACCTGCCCGTTTAATGCTCAATATGACAAACCGAGCGGGTTTTTGAGACTCGTCCTGGGAACTAGAGGGGTTGGATTTGCTACGATTTTCTGGTACGAGAAGACTTCTTAGGTCATTCAAGCCAGGACCACCCTCAGGACGACCCAGTGGAGGTGGAAGCACTACTTTCAGTGTCGTGCCTCGTGGTGGTACGCGAAGGAGCGATCTGGGCGACTCAAACGCCGCCCAACAAATTGCCTGGTATTCCGAACGAATTTCCGAATCCTGGCCTACCGTAAGCCTGCTATGGCGCATAAGCTAGCTAAAGACGCACCCGCAATAAACGATAGTCGCGTATGCGACCAAACTGTCGTTCGATTGCTCTAAGGCCATGAAGAGCGTCTATCATCGACTCGGGAACGCAGGAGAATCTGATTTGAATGGTGCGCGGTTCCTGTTCGGTACTGGTGCCTTCCCAGTCGCCATGTCCAGCGTCATCTATGTGAAACCGTCGCCAATGATATCTTGCATGAAACACCATCCGTGGAGTTGTGTCCAAGATGCTCCGTCTTGCAGCACAGCGAGCAACTTGCTTGACGGCGCTGGCGAACATTTCTCGACGCCCACGCTAAGGGGCACAGCCACGATAACCCATTGGATTATGTAAACCTCTGGTGAAGAAAATAAAATTTCTCAATGTCACCTTCGTCTCGTTTTGCGCCTTACCGCAATGCCCTTGCAGCGATTTCGACGAGGACCGGTTCGCCATTGCCGTCGTTGATAGTCTCATTTGCTGTACTCCATGAGCTGACTGCCATAGTCCCTCTTGTGGGTATATTCTATGCCGCAAGAGGTCTACACATCGGTGAACGGGTCGTCAATCAGTTTACACGCAACGACGGTCCTGACGCGGGCCCGGAAATCGGGTGGATGACCAGTCAACTTTCCCAATGGGTCGACGAAGGCGAAAAATGGACTAACCGTGTCGGTAGTCACTACGGCGTGTTTGGGTTCGAGAAAGGCGTGATCGCCAATCACGGTGATAGCCAGCATTTGTCCGGGCAGCTGGCAGGCGATGTGGCCAACGCAGTTTTGGCATACGGCGCCACCAAGGTTCGTTCCTTGGCCACTCCCTACCATTTTTGACTGACGCAGATGTGAATATCAGGCACTATTGCCAGTCCGCATTGGTTTATCGCTCTATCTATCCCCTGCCTTTTCGAGAGGAATAATCGAACCCATTCGCCGCCGAATCATCCGACCATTCCATCACAGCAAGAGAAACATGAAGAGTTAATTTTTTAACTGGTAAGTAAAACTTCCGCCGTCCTGAAATGATGATTTCGTTTGCCGCCCCAGTCGCAGCCGAAGGCTTTGACGATCGGCCGAGCAATCAGCCAAATATTTGCACCTCTGACCCTAATGTTTCCCCTGTCCTTGAATATGCCCGCTAACTGCATCTCGATCCTTGCAGGTTCATCGTTCGGATTCACACACCGAAACATATCAGGATGGCATGAGGCCTGCATTCGCACGACTGTCTAGTCGGACCTGCTGTGTACGATTACAATTCTACGTGGATGTTTTGTATTTTTCGATCAGGGTCTTGGTGTTTTTGATTGCACATTCCCTCGCATGCACGAGTCTCCTCGCCTTGGTTAGATCTAGGCCTTCTTGCATGGTGCGATAATCGGGGGGTTTACTCTTTGCCCGTGAGTTTTCTGGGGTAGTGGGACACGAACTTGGGTCTTTCGTTCTTGCTTCTTCGAGCGTTGTGGCCAACTGGGCCCGCAGGGTCGTCAAAATCTCGTCGAGGGTCTTCAACGTCTGAACGCATTCCTCCATCTCCTCGACCTTGTTAAACCTGCGACACACCTCGCTGGCACAGGTCTCGATATGGGTGAACCGGACCGGTCCTAACAACGTTCCACCGAACCTGAATAACGTGTGTGTGCTCTGAGCTCGATCCGATCGCTAAGCGCATTCCCCCTATGAAGGAAGGGGAGAACCGAGGAATAGGGAGAGTGGGAGAGTGTGTGGGAGGACGGGTCCGAGCCTTGTTCTACTCACCACCGACTGACGATCACCACCGCATCTATCACCCCCTCCCGCTGCATCACCCCAAGCACCCTCTTCCCCGCCAACTTCTCCCCCCCGTCCTCGCACCCATCCTTGACCTCGAACTCTTCCGGCCCACCTAACCCCGTTCGACCTGGCTTGACCACCATACACCGCCACGCTGCGATCGCGTACACCTCCTTTTCCTTTCCTGCGTCCGAGTCGTGGGCACGTTGTACGTGGTGGCGCAGCGCCCCCTTGGCTTCATCCGTCGTCTTCGCTCGGTAGACGTACCCGACGAACGCAGATCCACGGTCTCGGATCTCTTGTGAGGTCGCTAGCACTGTGGTGCTCAGGGATGGAGATGTAGTCGGACACGCAGTCTCAGTCGCAGCCTCATTGACAGTGTCAGCCTCCGAAGACGTCGCGATTCCGAACAGGGTCGTCTGAATTGTCGGCATCTTTTGGTAGTAGTAGTAGTGGTGTTGTCCAGTGTAGTGGTGGTTTTGGTGGCGTCTCCCCTCCTCCGGCGTTTCCGGCGGGTGACTCTTTTACTATTGCAATAAACGAGTCATTTTAGACATGGTGCAATGGCGCTCGCTACAATGGATGCATGAGCAGAAAAAGAAATAAAATATACTAATCTAATAGGCCCGTAGACACCCTTTTACTCTTCCCCGTAATGTAATAATCAGTCTGTCAGTCCGTCAGTCCATGCAAGTGTTCCAAACCTAGGCAACACAAAAACCAGAACGAGGGATTGTACCAAAAAAAAAATAAAAGTCCTCTATTACTTAATGTTTTGTATGTGGCACAAGAGTGGATGGGGGTAGAAACGAGGGGACTTGGTGAACAGCGATCACAGGAGACATAAAGGAGGGGCACGAAAAGGTCCCTGTCATAGCGGGCATCAGACTAGCTTCGATGGAAAACAAAAAAAGGGTGTGTATGTGTGTATGTGTAGGAGGTCTGTTATGGGTCAAGTGTCTCATGTACACAACATCAATCAGTATCCCCCTCGATAGGGACCGCGTCCAGGGAGATTAGAGAAAGACTCTTGCGAAACATGGCCCGTCGAATTGTCTCTCGACGGATACGGTCGGTGGAGGGGCGCCTCTCTATAGCCCTCCACAGGCGAGTACTGCATCCCAGCCTGCGGTGGGTATTGCACCGACGCCGGTGACACAGGGGACGCATACCTCGATGGAGGTCGTAGCATCGGCTCCGGCGACGCATACCTAGGTAGCGGTCGACCCAGGTTCGGCACCTCAGGATGACTCGCATTATACCCAGGATCGTCCAAGAGCGGTAAACGATCCACGCTCGACCCAAGCCGCGAGAGCTCGATCGCGCTCAGGCTCGCCTGGTGCATCGTCGGCGTCTTGGTCGCATACCGGTCAAACGCCGACGGCGCGGGGGACGCACGGCCGCCTCCAGCTAGCGAGCTGGCGTAATAGTGCGTCTTTTGATGGTGGACCGAGGCGCTTTCAACGCGGTTGTGCCCAAAGATGGCCGTAGAGGCGATGGAGCGGGCGTCCCAGTCCAGCTCGCCCCTGTCGCGTTGATACAGCGCTGGGTCGTACTCGAGGTCCCGCTGTTCGATACCTGCGATCCGGAGACCGCCTTCGATGACCTGGGCATCCATCTTTTGTCCGCCGTATTCGTCCAACTGCGCCTTGTCACGACCAATGTTACCCTTGTACACGTCAGCCAGGAGGGGCATCATCTTGGCGTGGAGCATGGGCGTAAACAACTCTGCGTGAAGCGCGGGGTGACCGAAACGCTTCTCAAGACGGTGTCTAGAATCGTCCGCACGGGAGGAGTGGATCTTGGCTTGACGCAGTTCCGCCTCCGAGGGAGTGTAGTACATGAACTTCTGGTAGAACGTCTTGTCCAGCCAGATCTTGAATATAATGACGAACAGGATCGGCGGGACAGTCGTAACCCACATAAAAGACTTGAACTTGTATTGGAGACCAATAGCTAAAAGTCACATGTTATCAGAGGGAAAAATGCAAGGGATGACAACTTGAACTCACTGAGAACCATTAGCAATTGCATCAGGATCACTGACACCAGCAACCTGTTGACGACGATGTTCCAAAGGCGCTGGAAAAGAAAGGTAGAGTTAGTGGGACGTTTCTGAGGTATTACTTCAATGCCTACCCCTCCAGTCTCAACCTGTGTGATGAACACAAACATCAGCTGGTACTTGTATACCCATGAAGAAATCCAAAAGACGACGGCTGCGGCGAGGGAGACAAGTGGTGATAGCGGAGCAAAGACGAGCGCAACGGTAGCCATGAAGAGCTGTGCAAGGTCACATGTAAACTTGAGCTTTCACAGAGGAAACTGAACATACGATGTTCGAGCTGGTGTGGGGTGGAGTGATAAGTACCTCGGACGATTACATGGTGCAATCGACTCACAAGTAAATGTCATACTGGAATTCAGGTGGTTGCGTCCACTCGCGAATGTCTCGAGGAGTACGACCAAACAAACTATAAAGGGACCGAGAATAAAAATTTTGCATGCTCGACTTTTTTTATTCGATAACTATGCTTACCGAGTCTTGATCGAGGTCCAGACGAGATTCAGGATCTGCGCCAGGTCAAATATCACGAGGAAACCACGTAGGCTACAATGAAACGTTTTCAGTATTCTTCGATACGTTATCATTTTCGACGTACGGAAAGAACGTGAGCCAGTATGAAGCTTGATCGACGTAAGTTTTGTTGATGGTGGCCGGTAACGCTGATCAGGTAAGCTCGAATCAGCCAAAAAAATTCGTGTTGTGAAATTAGGCTATCCTTACACGACAACTTGTCAACGATCTCCTGGAAACTGGTATGTTGGCCGATCTCAGAGATGATCTGTTCAGCGGCAACTGCAGGAATATTTCTCAGACCTCGGAGGAAAAGGGGAGGGGCAATTCACTGAAGACTTACTGAAAAAGACACCAATCAAGGTGAAGATCACCAGCTGCGAGATCACCAAAAAGGTGAAATAGCGATCGACAACGGCGCGATCGAGACTGTACGTCAACGTTTGTTTAGAGCGTCAATCACGTTTTCAGTAGTGCATTGTTAACCCTTACCGACTACGTGTCTGAGCGCCTTGGAATTGAGTGAGCCATCGTATGATGATGGGTAAGAAAAATCCGAATAAGGCAGAGACTGCAGGCGGCAGGACACCAGAAACGAATGCAAAAGAACCCGGAGAGGCCTTGGACCATTGTGACAAGAAACCAACGTATGCGGATATCTGTCAAGAGTGTCACGGGGGGACGTTCACACGCTAGGCGATGACGAAACGCACCGAGGACAAGTTGGCAAGAATGGAAATGACGAACAGCGGGATGGTATTGAAGAAACAGACCAAAAGCAACAAGAAGAAACCGATCGACTTGTTTCGAAATAGCTCCGCTGTCGATTTGTTCAAATTCTCCCAGATCTGCGAGTCACGACGACGACAACAGTAAGATGATGAGGCAAGGCAGAGTCGCAAGGAGATGACGCACGATGTCTTTGGGATTGGGTGCTAAAGCAATGTTCGTGCCTTTGGGATGTTTCCTGCGAAGGATATGTGCCACGACATGGGCATATGCAACCGCAGCCATGGACGCAAAGCCATAGCTTTCTGCTTTACGGGAATCTATCTCCTGGCGATAATCCTCGATTGCCTTTTCCGTGCGTTTGAGTTTCGCACTGCAAAACGTTGAGACCGCCAATCCATCTCACCAAAACCAAAACTGACTACGCACGTGTAAAAATCGATAGCATCCTTCTTCACACCACCCATCCCAAGGAAACCGCCGATGCGAATGGTAGGACGCTCCTTGGCGACCCGTCCGCCTTTGAGGTACGTGACGAGAACCTGTTCTAGCTCGCGTACCGCCGTGTTGTGGTATTCGATAAGCTCCGGGAGACGTCCGACTTTACGCCCGATATGGACCGACGTCGTTGGGTATGGAACCTGAATGGTTTCAAAAATCGCACGGATCCCTTCGTCGCTCTTGTATTTCTTGGGGACGTCGGTGACGATGAGCGTCCGGGCGTAAAAGGACTCAAGATACTCTGGCGAGCGGAACCATTCCTGGCGGAGGCGCAACATTTGTGTCCAATTCCGCCAGATGAAGTACATGACGAGGCCGGTGATGGCATATGAGACTGCGACGTGGGCGAAGAGATAGGACCCTTGGACGTCGCGGATGGTGAGCATGGAGAGGACGTCACGGTCCGTGGATGCGACATGCTGGATGTTATAGACGGCGTCGATGGGTATGAGTATGGCGCACCCGAGCAACGCAATGCAAGTGAACAGGACCCGCATCATGCGAGTAAAACGTAGGAAGGTGACGGCGTCGAGACCAAGCTTGTCCAAGAGCTCCGGTTCTTTCGTACGATAAAGCGGTGGTAGCCATCCTAGGACGGAGTCGGATATCCGAGGTGGTGACTTGTCCCCAATGTGGTATTTGACTTTGGGTTCGTAAATTACCTAGTAGGTTGTTTAGTATCAAAAAGACGTCGGTTGCCGAAGATATACCTTGTTCTTGGGTCGTAGGACGTTAAATGCCACCACTGTGGCTACCTGCGATGGTAAAGGCGTGGTATATGATATGGGTTTGTTCAGGGCTGCAATCAACTTACCGAAACGACGGTCATGAGGGCTACTTGCGAGCCGACTGCAGTGGGCGCCAGCGCTCTTGATGCTGCGTTTTCATCGATGATTGTGCCAATGTCGGCCATAGTGGAAAGGAATTAGACGACTGGAGAATGAGAGTAAGTAGTGGGTCGGTACAGTTACAGCACGAGGTTTCAAGGAGCAAGGGAAAAGAACGGTGAGCAGAATCGTACGAGTACGTACATGCGGCCAGAAGAGGCTGCCGTGGAAAATGGCTATTGTTCCCTTTTCAAAAGTGGTTGCCTCAACAGAACAATGGAGAGGGGACAAGCACGACGTGTCTGGAGAGCCGTGCGCTGTGTCCGGGCACGTTGAACTGATATCTTGCGCCCGTCGTCCAGTGGCAACGATGAACAATTGTCTCGAGGCACCACCGCAACTTGATGAAGCAAAAATATCCACATACTTGCCAGTGGCCAGGTGAAACAGAAAACCATTCAGCAAGTGTCCAAGGAACTTTTTCAATCTCGCATTGAATGCTCCAAGTACTGTGGTGTCTTTTTTTTTTTCTTTTTACGACTCAAGCGTCCATGGTCGGCATTTTCAAATCTCAGCCAGAGCCCGGTATGTTCTCCAAACAAGGGGGGTGAAACAGCTGCTGACTTTTGTCCCAGTTGGCACAATTGATAGCGCATAGTGCGGACACAGTGACTATTAAGGCATTATCTCGACAAGGTGATATCTGGATGGGCTTGCACTCCGTCAATCCCAAGTTGGGAGGTACCATCTCAGTCAAACAGGACTCGACAGCTCGACTGCATCAAAAACGGTGCTGGACGATAGACTCGAGTCAAGGTGCTGGGGATTGGGGAAACTGATCGGGACGGAATCAGCACGTGTTGTTTTTTTTTTCGTTATTAAAAGGGGGATGGGGGATCCCACTCCACTCGCGTCTGTAGGTCGGAGATGGGTACCGGAGTGTCAGTAGGTGGCGTGATATGCAGATAACACCACGGATCACTAGCCAATCATCTGCAGTGAACGCCGCATCTAGATATCTTCCTTTGCGAGCTTGACACCCTTGGCAGGTGAGCCCGTGTCGCCTCAGGAGATCTCCTGGTGGTCGGCGTTCGGACATGGATCAAAGAGAAATTATTCAATTTCGTGGCTGGCACAAGCCGTCGCGTCTTGTTCTGCCTTGTCAAGGAAATCTGCAGATAAATCGCTGCATAATGGAAATAGTACGCATCCGCAAGGAGTGTGTGACAAGTACGAGTTGCACACATCAGGTAGCCCCGTAAATTACATCCAATGTTACACGTACGATTATCGTATATTCCAATCCGTGTTTTACATATCGTTCGATAATAATAAGTGTCAAGCTTTAGCACGCAGATCGTTCTTTATCCTAGAATACAGCAAACGATTAAGCTCGGTCAGCGTACGGCGGAGCGACAAATACACACCGCGGGGTGGGTATCGTGTCCAAAGTCAATCTCTGCAGTTTTAACCGTAAATGTCTGTCCGCTGGACTCCGACTGGCCGGACTGTGCCTGGAACTCCAAGCGATCCCAAGCCGTCACAGTCCTGTTGACATCGGTCACATCCCTCATGACAAGGCGTGCATTGAGAGTGGCCACCAAACAGTTCGCATACCTTGGTGCGTGCTTTGGGTTAACGGGGGATCATGTTGTCGAGCAAAAATCAAACTCACAACTTTGATATGATGTAAAATCTATCCAACATGTACTCTTCAGTGGACGTCGGTGAAATGGGCAAGAACGTAAACTCACACTGCCAGATGGTACATCGTTACTCTGAATGCGACGGCTAGGATAAGCTCAACAACGGCGGCCGTGGTGGTCACCAAACCGGCTTCGAGGGTCAGTTTGATAAGCTTGGTCGATATTGATTTGGTACTCTTTAATTCCGATCCTCCTCGAAGGAGCTGAACGTCAGGCGTGAATAATATGCCCCTTGGGCGCAGAATTGAGCGCGCACGGTGGAGATCGTATAAATGGTGATCGTTAGATCGCAAACGAGACTACCGCACAACCATAACTAGCAGATACCCCGTCAAAGAGACGTCGGTTCCGCTGACATCAAAACACTCACAGGAACATAGAAGGGTATCGGATGGCTAGCGGTGAGATCTGGGACAAGACCATACTAGGCGGGTCTGAGTGGTCGTGGAAGTACTGATCAGTGGTTTACGCACCTTGATGCCGCCGTAACAGACCATTGCACATTGAAGTAGCGAAACCTGGGGTTCTCATCTCGGCGAACGGTCCAATGATTAGTTTTAATACCAAAAACATACCATCATAACAAGGACGGGGACTACCAGTGATTGTCGAACGATCCATATCCTCCAACAAAAAAATCCATGAGTGATAGAAGACACTGCAGAACCTGAGAGCGTGATCAAATGCGCGAGGTTTTGTGAGTGCTCACCCAAGCCGGTAAGTATTGCCATTCCTACGAACGACCAGATGGGTGCTGGCGACAGGTATTTACCTCCAATACCCGCACCGACGATGGCGGAGAGGTCAGAGCTCTGGACGATGACGGATATCCAGAAGCCGTGCAAGGCGAAGAGGGTGATGAGGGATTCCAGGAAAAGGACAAGAGCGACTGGGAGATGTCGATGCGTGAGTTTATTGGATTCATGGATGGTGGAAGTAGGTGTCACCTAGCATCTTTGTGCCAATCCGGTCTCCGGGAAATTTTCTGAAGTAAAAGACTAATTTTCGCGTCAAGGTCGATTACATCACGGAAGGCACGATTACTCACAACATTGGACGGATAGCACGCCCATCAAGCCGAAACAGAACGCATAACCAAAGACCTAAAGAGAAGTGAGCATTCGTGGCACTGATCCGAGGGTCGAAGTAACGCACGAACGGGCCCTCGCTTGATAGGGGACATATAATCAATGTTGGAGTCGCAGAGTCGAAATGGAGACTCACTTTATTGTGCTAACAGAAGATGCAGGTAAGAGGCGACGAAACGAAGCAAATTAACAGCAGAGACTCACGGTGGAGGGGGATTTGGACCTGTATTGGAAGACATCCTGGCTGCACCAGACGGTCAGGGATGAGCAGGTCCATTCTTTAAAGTATTCTACTGAGTCGCGGTTATCGTTGGTCAAATTCTTGAGAGGTCGCGGCGGACTCGGTCACCCCGACTCGCTCGGGAGGTTACATAAGAAACGAGCTCGGCGTTCGGTGTGGCTCTTTGCAATCAAGTTTAGCCCAAACCAAAGTTTATACCAGTGACGGTCGCACACCTTATAGTAGTGGTCTGCTGAACTTCACGCCCACCATGACCAGCGCCAGTCCCAAGCAATGTTTCTGCCAATACGCTCGCACAACTCGATCATACAGAAATTCAGCATCCCCGTCGACCGTCCATGAGTCGACTTGCCCCTAACTGCCCCGCATGCCAACAACAGGGTTTCCAGTCGTCAACGACGCATGTACTTTGTCCGTCACTGGACGTGAGCCAAGACCTTTTGAATCCCGATCATGTCTGCCACGTTCGTAACACGTGCTAATCTCAGATAACTTGGCAGCCCCTACGCTGAGGTCATCCCCTCGATCGCGACGATGGCGGGGGCTCGTCTTTATGCAGGCACACTACAACTACCCCTCTCCATCGGTCGACGGTCTCGTGTGGGGAAATAAAAAGGGGCGTGCCGGTGGTCAGAATGAAACAAGGCAGCGCGAGGCCACACACCGGAACGAAAGTCGTTGGGGGAACGAGATGGACGAGTGACGTCTAGCCCTCGATCCTCCGTCCTCCGAGACTCATCCGAAAATACACGTGGACTGCACGTGGGCGCCGATCGCTGCAGGTCATCCCCCTTTTTGAAACCAGTTCCGCAACTCATCGCAAAAAAAAAATCTTCGCGGAGGCATACACTACCCATCTCTACCGGTCGACGGTCTCGTGCAAGGGAAACAAAGAAGACGTGATTAAAATGAAGCAAGGCTGCGCGAGGCCGAACACTGGAACGAAAGTCGTTGGGCTCGATCCTCAGTCCTCCGAGACATCCGAAAATACACGTGGACTGCACGCGAACGCCGATCGCTGCAGGGACCACGACTGCATCACTTCTAATATTATACCCCACGTGCGTCGCGCGTGGCTCCTATGTGGCTCCTATTGATATACTAGCACTATGTTCGTCAGTGTCCTGTCTGAGCGACCTCCTATACTACTCGCTTACCGTGTCGTGCGTTCCTGGAACCGGTTCATTCACGCCGTCGTTCGCTTTGCGTCTCACATTCAAATCCGCGTGGGCAACCGTGTGTTCTTTTCACGACATAATCGGTGTGCGAGACGGTTCTACCTTTCAACCTGAATCGTACAATCCGGGTTCATTGTTGATCAATAAAACACATTCCCCTGCATTACATGTCATTCCACTCCTCCTGGGGCTCAGACTGGACTTGTCCTCCAAAAAAAAAAATTCCCCCCTGTCCCGCTTTATGCGATGACATTCAATGGTTGGCAAGGACTAACACTCACACCCACACTGTATTCGACTTTTCATATTGATCCATTTGCACAAGATGATACTCTCTTGCTTTATTCACCAGCTCAACTGAACGATGCAAATACAGTTGCAAATATCGTGTACGGAGAGGTGTTAATCGCTCGAAGCCATGTTTGACATTATGTACACGAGTCAAGTGAGCTGCCAACGTTCAAAGGGATTGCTTGTTCAAGACATGGATAACGAGCGTCCCCCTTTTTGTAACAAGTTCAGCAAGTCATCGCAGGTCCCTGAGCGGGAACGCCCCTGAACACTTTTTTTTTTCTTGGGTAGCCCAAAGTCCGTCAAGCGATAGGATGTTCACATATGTAACATGTACATACTGTCTTTGCAAAATCCAGAGTGAAACAAGTAAGAAAAAAGTACACACATATTACACCGATATTAATTGCCGCGTCATGTCAAGTTGATATCACATATCGATCAGGTCCCCCCAACCTACACACAAAAGAAAACGCCACACTCATCACCAAATTGAAATCGCTCGAGACCCTCTGGTCGTATCTCACATATCATGCCAGATCTAGGGCCCAACCTCCCCGCCGTCCCTTTTCAGATCTGCAAGGTCAAGTATGTAGCGTTACCGCTTGACGACTCTACCCCCCATGACAGGCCGTTGGCACGACTAGCAAGGAAGGAAATTAAGGGTCCACACATATGACAACTTTGGGCAAAAAAACAAACGTTGAATACAACTCCCGGGCTCCTAACGGTACTAAGTTTCCCCCCACATGATAATCGACCCTGCAACAAATACCGAGCTGGGTTTCTAGAAAAACATTTCCCCCCTCGACAGATCATGGTCCCACATTGGATACCGGGCACCCTCTGGAGTGCGGGGGACAGCGCTCTTCCGTCACGCAGCTGAATGGGATCGACCTGCTGACCAAGCTCGACATCCTCTCTGCAAGGCCACAACATGCACGAGATCGTTCTGACAACCAAAGTTTTCAGTCACTAATTCCTGCTTCAGAGCTTCTGTTATTTAAATCACCTTTACAAGGACAATTGGGGTAGATCTGGTATGATGAAGGGCCTCGGCTCAGCAATTTTGATTTGGTGATTGTCAGGGCGGGTTTTTTTTTCAACATCCCAACCATCTTTTCCCCCCCTCAGGTCTCATGGTTAATCGAACTGACCCTGCGACAGGTACCGACTTGGATTTCTAGCAAAAAATCACCAACTTTTACCCCCTTGACAGATCAAGACACTGGACGTCCGACGGGGTAGAGTGGGAGACAGCGCTCTTCCGTGCAACCGAATTGGACGCAACTGACGGTGACTCTGCTCAGCCAATGATTGGCACGACACGCACGGGAAAGTTGAATCCAACTCCCCAACTTGAACCATCTTTTCCCCCCCCATGGATGATCGAACCGACCCTGCGACCAGTGCCGAGCTGGATTTCTTGGAAAGAAAGCGCAACCCTCATTCCCCTCGACAGATCAAGGTCCCACACTGGACGCCCGGACGGGGCAGAGTAGGGGACAGCGCTCTTCCGCGCAACCGAATTGGATGTGACTGACGATGACTTGGCTCTGCGCACAGCACGCACGGGAAAGTTGATTTCAACTCCCCAACCTTTCCCCCCCCCTCGTGATGATCGAACCGACCCTGCGACAGATACCGACTTGGAAAGAAAGCGCAAACCCCCTTTCGACAGATCAAGATACTGGACGCCCGGACGGGGGACAGCGCTCTTCCGCGCAACCGAACGGGAACCGACGATGATCGACTCTACACGCTGCGCGAAACTGAGCTCAGCCCTAAGCTCGGCATCCTCCGCGACCTCCTAACCTCCTCGACCCGTGCTACACGCTACCGAAAAAAAAAGGGGGTCAAGGTCTTGGTCAAGGCAACCCGACGCTCGAGGAACTACTGTCGCATTGCGAATCATGCGCCACCCGTTCTCGTCGCAACCCGGATCTCCGTTCGTCTACACTGTACAGTTCAGTACGTTACTGGTTATGTACATAGTCTGGTGCGTCTACTACGGTGGATACATACTGTATGTATAACGATCGTTCCGAGTTGGGTTATATATAAAACCGTTCAGATCAGGTGTGCAGTGCATGCAAAAGCCACTTGAAGCGGGGTGCGTTGTGACGAGTGTCAAAACTTTTTCTAGCCCTTTGATCTCGAGAGTATCGCAGACTCGACATGCTGACACGTATCCATGTCTCGTTCTCACCCGTAACTACGACCAAGAGCGCGCGGGAGAGAGCGAGATCGGTTTTGTAAAAAATAGATGATATATCATACATGACACAGCTCTGGTAAACAACGATAACACTCTCAAACGTCTTCACCACGAAACGAACGCTTAAACGGATCGTCCTACCGGGGGCCCCAGGGATAAACAAATCAAGCTTAAACTCATTTACCACAAGAAAGCTTCTCACCATAGGATACGGATCTAATTCGATATCCGTCTCCACCTTGGTGTGAATCTCGATCACGGTGCTCGGCATGTGATGGGAACGATGTGTCTGACTTTGTCTGGAACTCGAACTCGAAGGCGCCTCTGACGTGGTGTATTCCCAGACGGCTACCGATTTGCGGTCGTCTGTCGGGCTGCGCAGGACGAGGCGCGCGTTGAGCGTCGCCAGTAAGCAATTGGCATAGCTAGAAACGATTCAAAAAAAGTGTGTGGGCGGCAGCACTCGGATTCGAGACGAGGGGACGTACAGCTTGGATATGATGTAAAATCTATATATGTATATAGATTTTGAACAATCCGGCATGAACAAACCAGAGTGTGGGCGATTGTGCGACAAGAGACTCACAGTGCCATATGGTACAACGTCACGCGGTAAGCGATCGCGAGTACGAGTTCGACGACGGCGGCCGTCGTGGTGACGAGACCCGTCTCGACCGTCAATTTGACGAGTTTGATCGACATGGACCAAGTGTTCCGATATCGCGATTTAGCGCGGAGGAGCTGTTATAGGACAGTACACGCGTGAGCGCGGGCAAACAATAGTAATGAAAATCGGGTGCACGTACAAAGAGCGTCATGTAGACAGTGATCATCAAATCACAAAATAGACTCCCGGACAACCATACCTGTGGGGGGGAAAGAAAAGAGTTGAAAACGGGAATGTTCTTTTTCGACGACGACGATCGAAAACACACGGACGGGAATGTAAAACGGCATCGGATGACTGGCGTCGAGATCTGGGACGAGGCCATACTACCATTTGATTCGTGAGACGCGTAGAGCGGACGATGGGGAGCGAACTCACCATGATCCCACCATAGGTGACCATGGCACATTGAAGTAGCGAAACCTGGGGGCGTAATATCTGATTTCAGCGACGCTCTCGACGGTAAATGCATGTCATCACCATCATGGTCAACACCGGAACTGCGAGCGATTGCGTGACGGCCCATATCCGCCAGCAGAAAAATCCATGGGTCAGCGAGGACACTAGTGTGCGTGCGTTTCAGATCATGGGATCACCGAGACTACCCACGCCCCTCACCTATGCCTGTAAGCGGCGACAGAGCGACGAACGACCAGATTGGATCTGGGGAGAGCTCCTGTCCACCGATCCCTGAGGCGACGATGGAAGAGAGGTCCGAGTTGTGGACAGTCACCCCTATCCAAAAGCCGTGCAGGGCAAAGATGGTGATGAGCGTCTCTAATAAAAGAATGAGGGCGACTGTGAATATCGCCATGTCAACGGGTCGCCTGTGTGTTATGCCGCAGACGCGCTATTCACCTAGCGCTCTCGTCCACGCCCGGTCATTAGGAAACTTGGTGAAATAGATGACTAGGGTGTCGTATTCCGTGTCAACGTTGTCGAAGAAGCCAGTACGGGTGACTTACAGCACTGGACGAATAGGACGCCCATCAAACCGAAGCACATGGCATATCCAAGGACCTATGCAACATGAGTCGCGAACAGATCGACAGGGGGTAAACGGGTACGCACGAATGGGCCCTCGCTTGATTGGAAAGACAATCTCGAGTGAGTGCACTGTCGGTCACAGAGTCAGGGTAGAAACTCACTCCGTGGTATCTCCGGAGCTACAAGGGCAGTTTGAGCGGGTGGGATACGACACGCATCTAAGCGGGGGCTCACGGTGAAAGCATTCGACGTGACAACATTCTGAGATGGCGCGAGGTCGTCCAGCGATGCAAAAAGCGGGGGGTTCGTCGTGGGCCAACCCAAGTATATACGGTGTGTTCGAGAGTTGTGATCATGACAGAGATCGAAAAATCAAAAGTCACACAAGTGCTGCATCCAGATGACCCGTCGGTGCCGTGATTCTGTCGGAACAATCAAAGTGCCGATGCAACACCACAATGGCTTTCATGAATCCAACCATCTGGATTCCTCGGAGAAACTATAGAGCATCGCCCATAGCAACTCGAGCATTGAGAACAGCCGGCCCCCGTGCGGATATGAGTCCCACAGAATTTAGATTTCCTGCATTCGAACTTCCTCGCGCTTCAGGCTGTAATTGAAGGTGATAGTAGTTAGCATGGATTGCTGTGAATCCTATCTGGTCACTCACACGCAACTATTTCGCAGCGTTATCGCGGGAGATCTTTGTCGTTGATTCTAGCCAAGCATTGCCAGATGAGGCCGAGAATGGGACCACGGAGTTTTAGTAAGATCAAGTGTGGAACCTTTGAAAGACGACCTTGTGGTACCGAGCAAGACCACAAGATAACGCACTGCGGAGAAGAAGTTGGGTGTATATATGGGGGTATTCAACCTGTCTACCGGGTCACGGGGTAAGAGTCATCACGATTTCCCGCTCATGAGTCCGTTCAGAACTCTGGCGACCTGTCCTACGCTTTCCCTGACGCTCTCTATATCACTTGCTGGGACGCGATGCATGAAGCGACCTTCGAATTTGTCTGGATGAAATCGTAGCAATGTTTCCTTGAGTTTGTCTCGATTTCGCCTTGAAATGTCGTCGTTTTTTGCGAGGGTGGCCGTGTTGTCAGTGTCTGGTAAAAGAAAGGCGGTGATAGCTTCCGGGGTAATATCTTCCACGCGGAGGAAGGCTTTCCGTTGCGCTGAGAAGAGTGGCCAGGGGATATCACCAAACGTCAACGGTGCATGATCCCGCGTCCGAGGGTCCAAGAGGGCCTTCCAGCGCTGCTCGTATCGCTGTCTGTACTCTTCCTCTCGCTGGCTCTGTCTCTCCTTTCTCCGCCTTTCCTCTTTCTCGAGAGCAAGCCTCTCGAAGCGGGCCGTCTCTGCTTTGATTTCTTTTTCGCGCGCTCTCCGGGCGGCCTTTTCTGCGTCTCGTTTCGCTTGTTCTTCGTACTCTCGCGCGTGCTTTTTCCTGAGTAGGGATTAGACGATGGCGAGCATGCATACCACGGCACTCACTTCCACATGCCCTCCCTGACCCACTCTGCGTACTCGTCGGGGTCCATGTACTGTGGATCGACTGCATCATGCTCGTCGCGGGCCCACCTGTCAGGGACGTGCGCATAATCGTTGAATCGCGTGTTGATGCCATCCAAGCGTTCGTCCTCTTCGAGTGCGCCCAACATCTTTTCTCTGAAGCGCATGTCTTCCAGTTCGGCGCGGATAGCGTCATAGTCTGGCTTGTAGGACGAGGTTGGGGGGGGAGACGCGGGAGTTACAAGGGTTCGACGTTTCTTTGAGCCTGCGTGCTTTCGCTTTGCAGCCCTATACGCTCTCCGACGTGCTCGTTCCTGTTCTTCTGCTGGGGTCTGTTTCAGATGCAACTTTGTCATGGTCAAGTGGTGAGATTATGTCAGCCAGCCAGCTTGTTCCTCGTCATGCATCCACTCTATGACGGTAAGTTTCTCTCCCTCTCCCTTTCGTACCAAAGCCAAACCCCCCTCGTAGTCACCAAACAGCTCTTCTTTGTCATCCCTCCCATCGTCGGTCCACTCCAGTTCTTCATCGATGCCCCTTTCGGTCGCTTCTCCCCCTCCGCCGACTCCATCTTCCTCGTCGACGGCATCCGCGCCTGGATCATCATGGAAATCGTCTCCCCCATCGCATTCATACACGCTCTCGCCAACACTCCCCTCGCCACCTCCCCAGCCGACACTCCCCCGCTCGCACCCGCCCAGCTCTTCCTCGCCGCCCTCTTCCTCATCCACTACGCCAACCGCGCCCTCCTCTCCCCCCTCCGCACCCCATCCCGCTCAAAATCCCACATCAGCGTCCCACTCTCAGCCATAGCCTTCAACATCGTCAACGGCACCCTCATGGGCACCTACCTCCGCTCCCACACCGCATCCGCATTCCTCGCCCACGCATCCACCCGCCCCGCCTTCTGGGCAGGCACCGCACTCTGCGCGCTCGGGTTCGCCGGAAACGTCCTCCACGACGAGGTCCTCCTCAACATCCGTCGCAACGCCAAGGCCAAGGGTAAAGCCAGGGCGAAATCGGACGACGACGACCCACGCGGGAAACGCAGGGAGCACTACGGGATCCCGCACGGGTATCTCTACGCGTACGTCTCGTACCCCAATTACCTGTGCGAGTGGGTCGAGTGGTTCGGGTTCGCGCTCGCTGCGGCACCTCTCCCGTCCGTGACGTCACTCGGCGCACTCGTGTCCTCGGTCCAACCCCCGTGGATTTTCTTCTTCTCAGAGGTTTTCCTCATGATCGCGAGAGCTTACAGGGGCCATCGATGGTACATCACCAACTTTCCAGATTACCCCAAGGATAGAAAGGTGGTCATCCCCCATGTCTTTTAGAGTATGTTCGCATGTCATCTTTATAGCGCACAATAGTCTCTACATAGTCCCTTACCATAGCGAGTGTAACACAAAAGAGCGATATTCTAAGGAGTCGACAACATACTATCAGCTGTCAAGGTTCAGCCACCACCTCTTGCTTCTCGCTTCTACCAACAAACACGACGTCGGTGTCGTCACGAGTACCCTGCGACCCAAATAAGTCGTCAACACCCAAACCAAGACCGGGACCAACCGAACTCACCGTGCTACTATCACCCGACGTGAGCTGTGATCGCGTAATAGTCACATTGATGGATTGCTCTGCGGCAGGAAGGACTCCAAGTTCGCGATTATCGAACAACACCGTGGACACGGGTTCCAACCGGACCTTGTCCCGCGAGATGATGAGACGTGCGTTCAACGATGCCAAAAGACAGTTTGCATATCTACAAGCGACAGCGAGTCAGCTTCGCGCACCGTCCATACGTCAACACGCACAGTCTCGACATCGAGTAAAAGCTAACGTGGGGTTGTCAGTTCCGCACGGATAGCAGACAGTTGAACGACATACATGGAAAGTTGGGCAATGGAAGAACTGAATGGCCATTGGGAGACGACGATTTCCTGCGTGCTCACAGACACGATCACGTCCGTCGTCGTGTCGTACTTCGAGAGCAAAAACTGTAGCAACATGGCTCCCGCAGTGACTGCACCAGTCTCGCAAGTCAGTCGGATGAGCTGCGTGAGCAAGCAGTTGGTCTCGCTAAAAGGCGAGATTTTCTTGCGGCGGAGCAGCTGGACGGCATGTCTGGGTATGCGATGGTACTCTAAAACATGCCTACACTCACCAGTCGCGTCGTCTCGATGGTGATCACGAAATCGCACACCAGACTCGCAATCCCCCATACCTAGTTTCAGCTTTCTTCAGCCCGTGTTTAACCAAAGAAGAATCAAAGCTCACGTCTGAGATCACGTCTGGGACTTTGATTACAGTCGAAGACTAAACACGATGGTGGGCTTCAAAACAATAATCGAGATCTAACCACCAACCATTGTTCCGATGCTGATAAAGATGCATTGCAACAACGACGACTGTAGCAAGTGAGGTTAGTCACGAGCCAAATCATGGTCAAAGATGCAGCATACCAGCATAACGAAGACGGGTATATACCAGCAGCCACTCATGACTTGGATCCTCCAGCAATAGAATCCATGTGCCAGAAGCGAGACTATTAACTCAGGTTAGTGTCAATCGGAGCAAAGCATCCTAGTGACTTACTGAAACCAGTCAAAGCACTGAGCGTTCGGAACGACCAACTAAGGGCCCATGAACTTGCCCAGGAGAGCGGAATGCAAGAAAGACAGTGCAATTTGGCCCCTTGTAGCATCTCATATAGCACCACGGCGACACTAAAGGTCTCCAGCACGAACAAGACCAGAACTTGTGGAGCACTCTGTATCAGTGAGTCGCAGTGATCGAAACATGTTCTTACTGTAAAGCCTGATCCACTTGGAATCCTTGGTGAACCTTACATAGTAGATGACTTGGTGATATTGAGCGAGTTACAAAACGTTGATATGATGTGGTACTTACATGCTTGCACTACCAGAATGCCATACAAGAAAATGCTGAGCGAATAGCCAAAGGCCTAGACGTGTAAGCTCAGACCCGAACAGACACTGACAAAACACGAGCCAACGAACCACAGGGACATCTCTGCGAATGGGGATAACTGTCGCATCAGTGCCTTCATTTCACGATCATCAGTAGACGTACGTTGGCAGATTAGAAATATCAATCGTGTGCTCCATCCCCTAGAATCGCCTGTCTATATGGTGTGTTTTGGCAAGCGCAGTGCACATACACTGTCAGACCGCACGGGAACGGTGTGTAACGAAGAGAAAAGGCGCCAGAACGCAGAGATGACTATTTGTGCGGGACATGACGGGAATTCTGTTCACTGCATCGGCAAAATGCGTGGTGTCATCACCCACGGTTGAGGGTGTTTGACCAGAGGCCGGCTGGGAAGGTATCAGTGATGAAGTGTGCTATACTTGAATCTGCGACAACGAACCAATGACCGAGCGCGTCGGTCTCCAATTTGGCAACCACTAATTGATTCCCGAAATATGAAAACTCATTAGTGTGAGTTCTGTTACTTCTGCAGATGCTTTGTGGCTCTTCTGCAGGTGCTTTGAATATTGGATGAGCTCAACATCAACTTGTCCATAGTGTTTGAAACACCGCCAATCTCCGCTTGAATTGCCGTCCGCAGTTCAGTTCCGCAACACACCAACAACGAAAAAATTATTGTTTTGGACTAGGTTTATTTTCTTCTCCGCTCCTGTCCCATTTTCTACGAGGATGATGTCTTCAGACGAATCAGCGTCGACGCCGCTCCAGACGGTCCAGGCGTCGATATCAAAGGCCCAGCGCCAGTACCAGCAGACCCTTGACCGGTGGACGCCTCACGTTCTTAGGCGTTGGCTGGCGACCCTCGGTCTGCTCGCCCTGTTCATGCTTCGTATTGTCTTGTCTCAAGGGGTAAGTAAACATTCCGTCTCATGGTACATTCTGGGAATTCACTCGTCATTCAGTGGTATATTGGTTCGTAACAAGTTTCATGTGTGCGAGAGATGGCGACTAATGTGTTCCCTCGGCGTTCAAAACAGTATGCTGTACGTGCTCTTGTTGCTGTGTCGTTTCAGTCCCTCTGACCAGCTCCGCAGACGGCCTTGCTATCTACCTTCTCAACCTGCTATTGGCGTTCCTACAACCCAAGTTCGACCCTTCGCTTCAGGATGATCTACTTGCAGACGAGATCGAAGAGGGTGCTACCGACGACGGTCCCGCGCTTCCCTCTCAACGAGACGACGAATTCAGACCTTTTGTGAGGCGCTTGCCTGAATGGCAATTTTGGTACGCCATCCACTCGCTTCACGGCATATCTTAGGGACTAAGCCGTCGCTTCTAGGCTCTGCGCGACCCGAGCTGTCATCATCTCGCTCTTCTGTACCACCTCCGAGATGTTTGACGTCCCCGTTTACTGGCCGATCCTAGTGGTGTATTTCTGTGTGTTGTTCGCACTGACGATGCGCCGTCAAATACAGTATGTCCTCTCGTTCACACCCCAGGTCTTTGCTCACATCGAATGTTCTCAGACATATGATCAAATACAAATACATACCCTTTGACATCGGTCGCAAGGCGCGGTACGGTGGGAGCAAGTAGGCCCCCTCCGTTTTCCCCCTTTGTACGCTGGCACGCACTACGAAAGGACATTTTCTTTTATTTTTCGCCATCCCACTACAAACATGATGCTCTAGTTGCGGTGGTAGATGTGACTGTGAGGTACTGGTACGGATTTACAGCAATCATAATGTGCCTCTGATAGATATCTTGTGGTTGAGACGATCTCACGACTTGGTGACAGCTGATCTACCACGTGACTTGTACCCGGCACCTTTGATCCAAACTTGCAAGCGCGCGTCCACCTGCTACGACCATCGTCAGTGATGGCGACGACCAGTCCGCACCCACCTGCAGTGCACGCGATGGCAAAGCATGTCTCCGACTGCTTGGAAACCCATCGAGCGCGGTTCCCTACTCGGTCCAACTACCCGCCACTCTTCGTGGGTGTCCAGGGGCCGCAAGGGAGCGGCAAGACCTATCTCACGTCTCGTCTTCGTTCGCTGCTTGCAGAACCGCCCTACTCGCTCTCCGTCGCTGTGCTCTCGATCGACGACCTCTATTTACCGCATGCGGGACTGACGGCACTCGCCGAGACGCATCCACGGAATAAACTGCTGCACGGCCGTGGGCAGCCGGGGACACACGACGTCGAGCTCGGGCGTGAGATCCTGAGAGCGCTCAAGGCGATCAACGACGGCGGACCGGGCGAAGTGGCGTTGCCGGTGTTTGATAAGAGCATGTTTGACGGCGAGGGCGACCGTGCTGCCCAGACTCAGATGGTGCGTGGGCCGGTGGACGTTGTCGTGCTGGAGGGGTGGTGTGTCGGGTTTTACCCCGTGCGCAGGGAGGTTGTCGAGGCGCGGTGGCAGCGAGCGGTGCCGGGGCTGGACGAGTTTGATATGCGGAGGTTTGTGGAGCTCGAGGACGTGCTCGAGGTCAATGGGTTGTTGATGTCGTACGTGGAATGGTGGAGCGCGTTCGATGCGTTTATCCAGGTATGTTGCACTGTCGATTTGAAGATGATGGGGTTGGCATCTACGCGGTGTCGACTAGATCAGAGGGCCTCCAACGTCGCCGTTCGCGATCATTTATCAATGGCGGTTACAGCAAGAACATCACATGAAGGCCAAGAATGGGGGACGAGGCATGACAGACGCGCAAGTGAAGACGTGCGTGTTTTACCGCATCTCTGGGTTTCTCCGCTCGCTCACTTGCCACACGCTCTGGGTGACAGATTCGTGGATCGCTATATACCTGGGTACGTCTTTTTTGGTGATGGAGTCAGGAGAGGGACTGTTGATGAAGAAGGGGGCATGTTACCGCCGTGGCATGGGCAGGGTTTGGTGGTGGAACTAGACCTGGAACGGAAGTTGCTGAGCACGAGTCAGTTCTGAACAAAAGAGCCTCGGTCTGGTCCGCATTACGACCTTGATTGTGTTCGAGAAGACCGACGAGTTGGGTTTACTTTCATCGAACCTGTGCAAGACGGCAGACGGTTATCTACATAGCTCTGGAACTCGGTGACACATATAACTAATCGATAAGGCTTCTTCTTCGCTCCACCAGGTTGTACTAGTTGGGTTTGATAGTGTCAGCTGAGCTATAAGCACGTTTGCGAAGCCACATCTCTCTCTCATCTCATGTCCGATGATGATCAGATAATGTTCATACTAATTTCTCCCACATCGCACTGTCTCCGCAGCAGGTCAATTGACACATTCTGATTCATTCATTTGGCAGAAGTGACTCGAGTCCGCCGCTCGAAAAAAAAGAATGTCTGCCTACGGTGCCCTCTCCCGTCCCGCGAGGTCCTCCAATCTCCCCACTACGGCATGGCCCCACCCACACGACCCGACGCACGCCACAGTGACACTCTTCCACATCGATCCGTCCACTGGCACCCTTGGGTCGCCCGGCTTATTCGACCATCTACATGCCGTCTTTGCAGACGAGGTCGATAAGGGGCTGACATACCCCCAGGAAGACATGCGGGATCCGGATGCGTTCAGGGCCTACTTTTTCGCGGCGGACGTGGTGATCGCCATCACCACCGCCCCCACCGCTGCTGCCGCTGTCCCTTCGGACGGCACGGTGGATGGCCCTCGGATTTCACCCGACCCACACCGACACCGACGAGACCCACTCGTTGAGCCGGCTGCTGCGGCACTGGGAGGCGAAGATGGCGCAGTGCCGCCAGTACCAGTCGAGGTCGAGGTCGATCTCGAGACTGCGCGGGCGGACCGATCGTGGGACGACTGCGTAGTCGGATTTTACTACGTACGTAGGACATGTGATGATCTTTTCTTTTCTTTTTTCTTTTTTGCGCCATCGAGGGCTGCGTTCTTTGACAAAAAAAAAAAGCCCCTGTTTTGCAAATCATGCCAATGCCAATGGGTGTATAGCCGGGGCGGCGCCGCATTAAACCGATTTACTTGTCATACCTTGGAGTTTGTTGATCATGTTTACTGATCGATGACTTGCCCCTCTCTCCCCTTTCTATCGTTTGGGCTTTGGTTTTACCCGTCTAGGTGAAACCCAACTATCCAGGGCGTTCTTCGCATGTGAGTCTTCCCCCCCTTCCCTTCCCTTCCCTTCTAGCTCCAAAAAGAGCACCATTACAATAGGATCGTTGGGTCACTCATCGTGGCAAATGACAAGCTCTTTGTCAAATCCCATTCCTCATTCTTCATTCCCCATTACCCGAGACCTCCAAAGGGGGGAGGGGCGGCGGAAATGAAATCTCTTATTTTGTTTTCCATTCGAAACAGCATCGTCATCATTCTGATACGAATGTTCCATTCCTATTAGATCTGCAACGCGGGTTTCGTCGTCCCGCCATCTCACCGAGGCGGTGGTTATGGGCGTGTCCTCGCGCGATCGTATTTGTATTATGCACCGCGGTTGGGGTACGAGGCGAGCGTGTTTAACTTGGTGTATGTGAATAACGTGGCGAGCGTTCGGTGAGTTGCGGCGCGTCTCTCTCTCTCTCTGTGTGCATTGTATAAATGATCTGAGACTGATGTGTGGCACTTTCTTCTTTCTTTTCTTTTCGAAAAAAGGCTTTGGGAGAAACTTGGATTTGTCAAGGCGGGGTTGATACCCAAGGCGGGAAGACTCAGACGGACAGACGGGCCTGGGGAGGAATACGTCGATGCTTGGGTGATCTACAAGAGCTTTCGATGATTGGGTAAAAGAAAGGGAAGACGTGTTCATCCCTGACTGCGAGGGTTTTGAAGTGACCCTTGGAGTTCACGACGTTCCATACGTAGCGCCTCAGGTATGTAGATCGTGCAACCGCGATGGCTGTTCCCTAAAAGCAAGTATGGCGTCACGTTATCAACATGTACAAGGGTCATGGAACTCTAGAGCGCCGACGCCACTAGTGCAACCACCAGGGCTGTTCTCCGATACAACGCGTGTGAGAGAGATAGGCACTATCTATCCAATCAGTGGCACTCGAAGGCGTATTTATGAAAAAACGTTGACACCCTTCCAATGATTATCTACCGAATCGGGCCCACACAAAGCATATATAAACGACAACAACTAGGCCAAGCTATCAGGTCAGAGGTGCACCGAGTTGGAAAGGGAACAACGTTCGAAAGGCACTGGGAGCTCCCAAATCAAGGTATCACCACAGGGGCATACAAATACTAATAGCCCACAATTGGCATCGCATATGGTTCCCTCGGCCCAAGAGGATCGACAGCCGGAACAGCGGGCAGGTACACCTACGATATGGCGCGGGTCTTAGGTGATGCCTAGGACTCGAGGGACCAACTTGGCGGTCAACTGATCCGACGCCTCGTCCTTGGTACGCAATACCAACCCATTCTAGTCCTAGGTACTTTATCATGACGATTGAAAAGACTGGATTGGAAAAAAAAAGGCTGGACTTGGGGAGAGGTCCAGGATAAGGAAGGAACGTGTGATATCTCTTTTTTGGGGGGCAACACGGATCGTTCGCGGGATCGCGACGCGATGGGATTTTTTAGCTCGCAGGCTGCGGCCCACGGTGTAGCAAATCGGAACGTTCGAGGGTCGTCAAGGCAAATGGTCAACAAGTTGATGGTGCTATGTATAAGCCCCCTCCCCTGCCCAAGTTAGCACGTCCATTGATGAGGAGGGAGAAGAGGAAGAGGGCGGCTGGGAGCGATCAGGGATGGTCAGGGGAGCCCATGTACAAAATATCACGGGCGTGGCGTGGCGCGCGGGCGATGCGGAAGTGAGGAAGCAAAGGAAGCAAATTTGGGAGCAAAGGAATGCCAAAGATGGCCGCCCTATTCGTATTTGATATTGGCATTGGCATTCGTTTAGGACTACCTAGCCTAGGAGACGTTCTGTCTGCGATTGGGTCAATAACACTGGAACAGATATATACTTGTATGTGGGCGCACCTGATCACAGTGCACGATGCTTCGGACTGCTGCGTAATTCGCAGGGCCAGTATTAACGAGGGAACTGGTCGACAGAGGTAGGGTATATGGTGCTAAAATCGCCTGCCCGAGGTGTTCCGCGTCCATTGTGCAATCGATGTCGGATGTTTCGAATCAAAGGGGGGTATTTGAAAGTCGGGAGGGCGCAACCCTCGAGCAAACTTTCTTCTACGATTACCCACTGCATAATGGAGGGCTCACACTACTACAAAAAGGTGGCTGTTCTGCGAAACAAGAACGAAAATCCCTACTAGGCAAGCGTCAACGAGGGGATTCGAGACCAAGGTAAAATTTAGAATCCTACTCATCGACCTTGTTTTCAAACAAGGACCCCCAGCCGTCTCATACTCGCCGAGGCGATGCGAGAAACAAATCATGGGACGCCGTGAGACCTGATGACCGTGTTGGGCGGGCGGGAGTTGTTGTCGGATTGCTGTGTGAACGAGGTTTGGAGGGCGGACCGTATGCAGCGCTTCGATTCCACATGGGTTGCGCCATGCCGCATCTCCGTCTATTATACCCTCAAGGAGGCCTGATTGTCGTTGTGGATTGTTGTGAAGCAAAGACCGAGCGTATCCATGTTAACCATCATCATTTTTGTGCAAAGCCAAACAACGATCAGTTCTGAACGAACATCAAAGGTCGGACGGTAAACAAAATCGTCCGAATTTGGCCCAAATCAGCGGAGTACGGCACCAGCGCATCCACGCGCGCACAGATGGGAGGGGGATCGAAAATGACACAGCTCCACATCAAAACACGGACGAGAAAGGACCGCCGGCCCCCAATTGTTGAATGCCATAGAGTCACCTTTTTCTTTTTGTGCAACAATGCTAAATTTGCGCCCGTTTGCTGAGCAATATCTCGAAGCTGCTGTGGGTAAGCCGAGGAGAAGTTGATACACTTCGCATCGAATGCTGTGATGAAGACAAATGGTCAGACTTACGAACCGTGGCATGGTCCAGAGCGGCGGCGGAGCACGAGTAAACGTTGACCGTTCGTATACCTCCGTTAAATTGAATGAATCCCATCTCTTCGCCACAGGCATTTTGCAACGCATTTATCCTTCCATAGCAAGGTTCGGTACCTGGGCACAAAAACGGCAGGTATACAATGGAGGCCGGGCCAAGATAACGAACAGAATACATTGCAAGTACTTTTGAACCATGGGAGATTGCCATAAGGGAGGGCCATGAGGCGGTCGCGTGTTTTCCCTCGTCGAGTCGGAGTGATAGTTGGAGAAAAGGCGGTACTGATCGCATGACATCAGGGGTGAGTGGATTTAACCTTTACAATCGGCGAGATCACAGACAATGAGCACTCTTGCTGTAGTCGACCGCTGGGTCTACGAGATTGGCGCCGAGCGCCAGGACACCTGTCTAAGAGCAAGCCAAATAGCCTGCCATCCTGTAGCCCGCTGCATAGTGATCGTGGCTTTCTCTGGAAGGAAGCTGCCAACAACGTTCTGTTTGCCATTGCGGTGGCACAGTACTGTGTCGTTTCAACACAAACCAGTCAAGTCATACACGGCTTTCTTTTTATCTTGCTTGGCTCGCACCGCATGGCTTTTGGAATAAACTTTGCTGGCTATGCGCGGCTGGCCATCTACTGCCACATTGCGCCTCGATGAACTGTATTAGATTGATTGTAAAAGTCCGCCAGGTTGCAGTGAGGCCCGTCTCCCTTGGTACAAACGTTAAGGAGAGGGGGGAAAACGGAGCGTCAGAAGCCTACTCACCTCGCCAGCGAGCCCTTATCGAACCACACGAGTGGGACTCTGAAACTCCAAAAGGCTGACCAAAGCCGGAGATAACTCCATCGAGGACATCCCGGCGCCCAATAAGAGCACCACGGAATCTTTTTTTTTCAATGACATGAACACGGTCCGAAAAAGGATGCTGCGGTCCCAATGGATGGAGGCGGATGAGATAAACGACCGTCTGAAAGAGGCAGGTTTCCAACAGAAACGTCTGATTTAATCCAAAACAAGCCCTGGCGCCGCTACCCCGAATTAGCACTCAGTTTGAGCCCACCAAACGTGGACTCTTTCCCCGGCATGAGTTTGAATCACGCTGTTCGTAAGCGCGAAGGGTTGTTCCAGAGACAATGATGCATCAGCTGTAGCACCGAACCCTGTTGTTATCGGTGCCGGGCTGTGTAGGCGTTACCTCAGAGACGAGGCCAAACGGAGTGTAGTATCAGTCCCTTGTTGGCCCAACTGGCGCGGTATGCGTTGACGTTTTGTGTGAAGGGGCGCTTACCTCCGCTTGAGAAGCGACGCTGCCGTGTTTCACTGCGTGCGGGGACGAACACAACAACCTTTTTTTTTGGTTCTTTCGTTGTATTCAGCAAAACTTGTTCTTTATGATGTACATATGCCTACGAAAAAAATGTATGCAGCTATTGACACAACATGAGTATGCAGTGATGCCCAATGCGAGATGAAGCAAGTAAACGTCCGTCGCCAACGGTACTCCATGCCGCCCACCCCCAAGGCGTGAGCGGGGTAGGGTATAGATAGGTCCTTCAAGTTAAATAATCGGGAGGCGACCTGGGATAACGACGAGGGTGGCGAGTATACAATAAGCGTCGTCTTCGAGACGACGGCTCTAGGCGAATAAAATGAGCTACAATAGAATGGGATTACCACACGGCGGGCGAAGCGAAAGCGAACATCTTGCTTTTTGAGTAAACGACAGGCATGGCCTCCGCTTTCGCGAGACCTGGTGATGAGGACGCGGACACGATCTTGGCCGTATGGTCCTCGATGCCGGGTGGGGTGGGTGGAGAGGCCGATGATGCTGGGGACGTAGACGGTGTATACGATGGCGAAGGTGTATCGGGGGTGGTGGGGGGAGTCATGTACGCCGCAGAAGGATTTGGAGGAGGGGGGAAGACAGGCTTGGGTGGCGATGGATACCGCTGCCCGTACGACGGCGAAGGAGTCGTGCTCGACGACGCTGCGAATGGATTGGCGGTGGGTGGCGGCGTGGACTTTTTCGTCGACGGAAGGATGTATGTAGGATATGGACCGGGACCGACGAAATCCTTGCGGATCATGTCCTCGAACTCCCTGAGAGTGATGGGATCGACATTGAGCTCCCACTCGAGGTACTGACACATCTCCCTCTCCATCTGGTTGATCTCCCGCAACTGGAACATGCCCTGAGCGACGATTGACCAAGATTTGTTCGAATAGGTGTCGTCGCAGATGACCTTCGATGCGAGCATAAAGGCAGACACGAATAGCCGGTGGCCCGATGATCCCCGAGCGGTCGGAAATCGAGCCTTGAGTCGCTGCAACAAGACGAGAGCGGCAAAGGTCACCGAAGGATGTAGTTTCGTCCTGTGCAAGGCGTACGCTATGAAATGGGGTAGTTTGACAGTGGAATTGGATGAGGACGGGGGGTACTCGGGGCAGGCAAACAGATGAGTAATGAACCTGGCGCATAACTTCGAGGTCTGCTCGTGGCCGTAAAATGGATCCTGCCTACTTGACGTGGGCTGTGTCGACGGAGGTTTGGTCGACGGTGCCTGAAAGGCAACTTGAGAAAAATTGCCCGGAAAAGGTGGATGTAAGTGCTCACCGGAGGTTGGGGGTATGACACGCGCGGATGGGAGGCGTTGTGGGCTGACCTGAAGGGCGACGGATGACTAGCTGTTACTGGACCGTGCACGGAGGCCATTAGCAATAGACGAGAGAATAGGTGGCGCTAAGGAAAGCAGAAGCGGTAGAGGGCTAATAGTTCGGAAGCACTGTTGGGGGAGAAGATGAGTGAGTATATAAATCGTTGAGTCCCTGAGAACGGTACAAAATATCCGAACATTTCAGATCATCCAAAAAATTAAAAAAATTGGTCATATATTATATAAGCAAAACGTGCCGAACCGCCCAACCGAGCGAAGCCATCCAGCACGCCACGAATTTTTTGTTGGGACCTGCCACCGCGCCGGCGCGGCACACCAATTGTTTATTATTGGCACCGCCAAATAATTGGCAGCTCCGTGGAATGAAACAATGGAAAACTCACCGTGGGAACGACCGAGTACGTCTCTCTGTGGTGCTGCCCTGCGGCGTGCACTCGTCTGTCTTCGCTTGCTGCCTCGAGGACGGCGAGAAGGTATCCTTTGACAAATCTCGTTATCCACAAGGCGTGTGGATGATCGGACACACGGCGGGTTCTCTGCAGTGGGATCGAGTGGGCGATGAGTAGCCACACAGCTTTGTGTCCGCAGAACGAGGGTCCCGCTGAGCCCTCCACCCCTTGCTTTTATACTCGGCGCGGTAGGGAACAAAGGCTCCCTTGCAGGACGAAACCTTGACCGACGTGATGACAATAACTTCCGGTAAAGATGGCGATTTCTCGCACATCTGAGCCACGTCCGGCCGGATGCGATCCGCGTTACTCCAAAAAGCGCTGCCATAGCTCCCGAACCAGTTCGGTTCATCGCTTTCCATAGCACCCGTCCCGAGCAAGCTATCCATTCTCCCTCTCAATGTTCTAGCCCACAACGGTCACCGATATGACCGGATCGACGACGACGCTGGGGCACTTTCCCCTGACACCTGGAATGCTCGCTGGATCATCTTAGTTCAGTTCCGGATAACACTGCTCCTATCCCGTGCTTTCTAACCTTTTTCTCGAACCGATATCCCGACTACGCACGATACTGTGCGCCCCCGATTTCAGGCGAGCAAGCGTATGCCGAAACTCGTCCTCACTGCCTTTTCCTTTTCATGTGTCTCGCCCGAGCCGAGGCTATTGTACTCCCGGCCGTGGATGTCATCTCCGTTCGCCTACTCAAGTGCGCTTGTTTCGGATAGCAATACCTCGCCGTCATTGTCATATGTAAAGCTCTTTGTGAAACAGTGACAGCATCACTACACGAACTTGCGTAGTACTCGTACTTGCTCCCCCGTCACTCACCTCAGTGACTCAGTCCGTTTCGGGTCGTCCTCTTTCATGCCATTTCCCTACCTATTTTGACGTCCCTCGTTTCTAAGCCTCGTGACTTCACCCCACATGTGCGGAGAATCAGATCCATGATGTTCATTTCACAGAACTATTTTACTTCCCTCGCTTCTGCCTCGCATATCAAGGCAGGTGGGAGTTTCCTTTGAATCAATCCAAATTCTGATTTTACGTTCAGACATGGGCTCAAGGGCGTGGCATGGATGGCGTTTGTGCGTGGTTGATAATAACTACATGATCCCCTACCACTCCCACTCCATCGCTTTCAAGGCACTCCTCGCAATGCGACGTTGAGCAAGAATGCCGATGTCATCATACCATCGGTTCTTGCAGATGCTAAGATTCATCGTCCTAACGACCAATGTGGCTGAAGCGGTCCCTGTAATCGCTCACCGACGCCTTGCCCTGACTCCTGGGTTCCCTTCTGCCATCACCTGACCCAACCCTTTGATTATTATCGGTGGCGAGACAGCGGGGGCCATAGTCTGACTGCTCCGTTCAATTGGCTGAACTCCAGATAAGTCAGTAGTGGAACGCTGATAGGGCCAAGTGCCCGTACATGAGAATACATCTGCCCATTTAAGGTTATGGTGATGTTGATACCCATGATGGCACGCCGTAAATCAGTCAACGGTGAGAGGCTCAGCGCTCGACGTACGGGAAACAGACAAAGAACCCGCACATATTTAGTTCGCTGCCGTCTCCAAGCTGAGGTGCCATTGGACTAGTTCGTGAGAACTCGCGGTGTCTCGGTGCGAGACAAGACACTCCGTTGTCCCCAACATTTGATTGTTCGTTTGCCCCTTCCCTCAAACCCAGCAATCCGGTCAGATGCTTGGTTGATTGGGTGATTGGTCAATTGCGATGGCCGGTCAGCATGCAACGTTCCATCATCTAACTCCGATTTGACACGGGTGACTGATTCAGTTTATCCTCATCACTCGTTGGTTGCTATTCGTGTATATGACACCATTGTTCGGTGTTTCTCATTCATATTCATATCAACGTGCACCAGCAGTGTCTGATGTAGGCAAGTCGAATGGTAGATAAGGCCCATCCTACGGATTGAGATTAAAGGAAAGGATGACGTCTTTCAACCTCTTTCTCTGTATAGCCCTACCGTATGTTCCTCGGAGAGTTGAAAGAAGACCTTATCGCGATGTCGGGTAGTGTCATCAGGGGGTGCGTCCACTGCTTCTTCCTACGCGGAGATGGTTTTCATCACCAAATAGCTCACGGATACGATTTCCCGTGCGCGACAAGCCAAACCAGGTCAGGTCGGATGTGCAATGAACGTGCGTATGACGGATTCACAGCGCATATGGCGATTGGACGCATGTTTGCCCGCGGGCTTGACAGCGGTAGCATCATAGAACGGAAGCGCATACCAGACCATTTTCAATTCCCCCCTGACAAGACAGACACCATTCGATCGGTGACAGCTGTGCTCACGCTCGGAGTCCGTAATATTAAGTTATTAACGTAGAAAGCTGCCAACTAGAAGGAGTAGACAACGCTTAGCTAGAAAACTAGGCCGACGTTTCAGAAGGTCGCAACTGCGTAGACTTGGCACTGTGTACACTGTCAACTATATCCCTCTTCGGGACTTGCGTACATGTGTGGATTGCTGGATGATCAAGATTGTGTTATCTGATACCGATAACTAACGAGGCCCGCGGTGTGTTCAACAAGTGTCGAGCGAGTTTGGAGTCGGATTCGCGTTACAGAATTGTCACACTGACACTTGACGACGTGGCAACAACTTGAAGGGTTACCCAACGCTCATGACATTTGCTTAGTTCACGATCGACATGACGCCCACCATCTGGTTCAGTTCTAGAGCCCCGCTCAACGAGCGAGCTGCCAGTAGTGTACAGCGCCGCTTCTCTCCTCACATGGCCTTTTTTGGGGATCAAGTCTGGGCATACGTTGATGAGTACTCTCACTTGAGCCTAACCCTGAGAAGGGTCTGATTCGAAAAACGCCCGTTCTTTGATCCTCTATACCGTCCTGTTTTGATGCTGTAGTGCAATATGTGGCTACTGCAGTGGCTACTTATTACTATCGTACCCGAGCTGATAGGCCTTATGCGCCGCCTCGCCAGGCCTGCCGCCCCAGGCTCGCGTCATCTTAATTGATCTCACCCACACACGTGCCTGATCGCGGCGCGCGCTTGCATAGGGTTAGGATCCCGAATCCCGCATCCGCTGGTTCGTTTCATCCTCGTACCTCACCATACCTACCAAGATATATTGCCTTCTTGTTGATAGAATCAGGACACCACAACGATAAATTCAGGGTTTTTTTTTTCTTTTTTTCTTTTAATAAAAGGGAATGAATGGGCAGTTGCGCTTTCCTCCGCCGATAACGACTTCCCCTACACAGGATAATCGACTCGTGTTTTTCACCGCACTAAAATGCAACTTTTCCTTTCCAACGCTCACGACTCGCAGTTCTTCATCTAGTCGCATTCGATTGTGGTTAGTCGGCTCTATAGGATGATTGATTTGCGCCGTATTGGCTGACACCCTGATCGGCACAGCATGTGGCCCAAAGTTTGATGTCATAGCTAGTCGGCGACCCGGGTCGCAGCACTTGCTTCTGATGATCGTTTCATCATCATGAACACAGAATGAACACCAAGCTCTGCAGTTCCTTCTCTCGTTCGATGAATTTGTTCAGAACAATCGGGACGCGCGCATATCCACCTACAGTTATGACGACGAGACTCGATGGGAGTTCCGCCTTGCACGGGGCGGTGAGGATAGGTTTCATGGGCCGCCTTCGCCACCATCACAAGTAAGATGGCGTTCCTGGCACGCGCCGTGTCGGGCTCTGGGCGCATGCGGGACACGGACCGCGCGGTATTGGAATAGAAACCGTCAACGTTACAATGATTTTTGTCCTCCCATCGCCTTGCGTTAATTTGGCATTACAGTATAGCAAAGCCGATGTGTGTCAGCAAAACGCACCCTATATGATGATATACCGATGGTCGCTATACAGGCTTCTTCGGCCGGGACCTCTTACGGGGGTAGTGTAACTGCGGGACAGTGCATCTCACTCGGTGACACATCCATGTCCACGGATCATATCCAGGAACATGTTCTTCTCACCGAACGGGCTGCCCAGGGGAGGCTGGGAGCTGAGGGCTCATGTAGGGACTATTTTTCGCATTGGCAGGCCTCCATGTATATGATAACATTGGCAAGCCTCCATGTAGATAGGAAGATGAATTCCCCGCCTTCATTCTCTCACTATGGTCGTTGATAAGTAGCTGTGGTCAAGTCTATCATACCGTAAGGCGGAGAAGACGTCTCAGCGAATGAGCGGGCGCCACCTTTGATCCCGCGGAGGCAGACGAGCACATTGTGATCGAGCTCTAAACTGACTCTGTTATCTTATCATTCCTCGTTTCTCGACATCTCCGCGCCGTCCAAGCACCGTATGCGCTGTCACCGTGATAGACTCAACTGCTCGGGTCAGAACGTGCTGGTTCACTCGCTCATCTCGGCTTCAAGCATCGCAAACCAAGGCAGAGTCAAAAAAAACGTGGTGCAAACTTGACTTTGGAAGAGGCCCATCATTATTGCACGATCTAGGCTTTTGGCCTTCATATTCAATATCAGCGAACCGTCTTGCCATGCGGGTTGTGTACAAGTGATTATGGATATGAATGGACTCTCCAGTCCTTCCATCCTGCATGTGGCGCGTGCGGCGTCCGAAAAAGCAAAGAGTGGCACGCCTCGAGGCAACAGAGTTTGATGCCAAGGATGCAAACGTGGAAACACGAGTACGCACCTTTCCTTGTCCGTCGAGGTCACGAGGGAAGCAGTGACAGATACGGTCAAGTGCCGTTATTTTTTATCTCCTTTGCGCGTTGTGCCACAATCCGCATCACGAAAATCCTGTTTAATTGAATTCAGCCACGTTCTGGGGTACAAGTGCAAGCGGTTCCGCTGAAAGAAACGTTTTATGTATGCCTCGTCGTTGCGGTCGCTTTTGATGGGGGCGAACTGAGGGGGTACTTGTGTGTTCCCATTACTGTCCATTCGGGATTGATCCGATGAGAGGCGGTGGGTTCGGAGCGCACCTGGGTCCCTCGGACGTCTATGGGACGGGGGACACGGAAACAGGCTTACCATTGCCGTGCTCAAGCTCGGACAAGATCGGATGAGAAGGCCGCGCGGAAATCGTCCGCATAGGGTCCAAAGCGATATGCATGTAATATAGCGAGATATGGACGCCAGATGAACTTTGAGAACCAACCATCACGACACGGCGACTGCAGAATGGAATATCGTGGCTTTATCGACAAGGTTGGGTTGCGTGATCCCCACTTGCGACAGTTGGACGGGGCATCATCATCTGATGCATTCGATGAGTCGGATGTGATCCGCACGGAAGATGAGATATGGAGCGACAGTGTGGTTGATAAACAGAATGGAAGGCATGTGTGTGCTTGCTGCGTGTCTCACGCGACGAAGGCGTACTACATCGCCTTGTACATAGATGATACTAATGATACGTTCAGCTCTAGGCAAGGCAATTGGGCGTCGTCCGGACTCCGTTCCATCTAGTGAGGAGACAGTGCGGGCCCAGATTTTCTCACGCTCTAGGCTGGCACTTTTCATCCGCACACGGTCTTTCTTTTGCAGTGAGCAGTTAGCTCGTTCCCCAATCCACATGAGTGACAGACCGTGAGGTTTTATGTGACGAAGCGGTGTTCGGCTGCCGTCAGTACCTCCATTTCCTTGGTCTTCTCCGTCGAGTCGCACCAGTTCGTGTTGCATGACCAGAGTCACCAAACGTTCAGGCCAACGTGCATCTTTCAGGTCCCAGTGGTAACACGTCGTCTTTCCGCGAAAGAAATAGCAATAGGGATGGTCAAAGAAAAGCCTATCTCCGATCGCGCGTTCTTATCTCCTTTTTACACCGTGATGAAGCAACTATTCTCGTTGGGTTTGGACGTACATGGTGGGTTTCGACCTATGCTCAGCAGTCGTGTTTGCTTTCACATTTCCTGCCATCGATTCAATCATGAAGGTGTACTGGAATAGGCAACCTCCTTGCAGCCTTCCCTTTTCTCGCTCCACAGGTTACCAGAGTAGTACTTCCTAAAGTGGCATCCTTCGCTCAACGCAGTATGGAAGCGGAAGGTGCTTCTGCTCCTGTCGAGTGCAGCTACTGAGCAACCCAGGTGGCTTGCTTTCTGTGTTGTCTTGTGGGGCACCTGATCGGTGCGGTGGCGATATGATTGCAGTGCATGCAGATTTTGGATAGCACTGAGCTCTCTGAAGCGGCTGCTCTGAGGCTGTCGACTACCTTTCTGGTTTCTCCTTGGGTGAAACTGTCTCTGTGATAACCCTTCTTTGCTCACACTCTCGTTTCCTCCTCGTAGGCTGTGTACCATGCGTAACCTGAGCACAGTGCGGGAGGACTGAGGGTCTGGCCCAGGTAAGTGAGCATGCTTCCTGCACACCAAATCAAGAACTTTAAATAACAATGAATGCAGTGCCTCAGATTGAGAAGGCGTTTACCGAGGCATGACTCCAGCCTTCGAACGAGCTCACGCACGGGAAGGATACTTAGAATAGTCTCCATGGAGAAGCGGCATTCACACCCCGGACGGAACATCTTCGTGGAAGGGAGCTGAGTGATCGAGAGATCATTAAGGGCCCAGCGTGAGGTTGCTATCATCACCCCGTTTGCGCCCAGGGTTAGATCAAAAGTTCTTCTCGCTGCGAGACGGCTGCGCTGACATGTTTTCGGAACAGAAGGAATACATCGAAATGCTTTCTAGAATGTCTGTGTTCTATCGCGTCCGACACCGCAGCATGTCTAGGCTCGACCCACCTTTGCAGTCTTTGCGTCGGCGTTTCGGAAACGCATTCGAGTATGAGTTCAACGAGGACTGGAAGCTTGGTCTCTCTCAGGGCCGCGATCTGAGAAGCCCATCTCCGGCAGCCTTGCGTTAAGCTATGGCAGTGTTCATCCGTCATGTGCATGTATGGATCGGTTCTTAGACAGTGATTTCGGTGAGTTGTGGTCTGCTCTATTAGCATGACGTACGTCTAGCCTTGATTTAGCACTGAACAGTCGCTCTCGCCGGATGTGTCACCTTGTACTAGTTTCGCTCAAACTGGACACTTGAGAATGTTGAGTGCAGCATCGGCAATGGGTGGAGGCATGGGCTGTTGCAGGTGTGCACTGCGTTCATTCGCTCTTCACTTGATTTCTGAACATTTGTACATCACAGGTACCGTCGCTGTTGTTTTCGACTCGTAGGTGATTATTTCTTGTGGGTAGAGATGTTGGCATTAATGTCCGTGTTAGAGGTCACACCTCTGTATGTACATTCCATCAAATGCCTATTAACTGACATCATCCTCATGAAATGTCTCTTCAGGAAGAGCAGGAGGCTCGAATGTGCGCGGCTGCATACCATTGCCCACTGCCTCTGTGGTATGATTGAATTGAACCAGCGAGGTATTGTCAATTCGATCCCTGAGTCACTATATGTCCGAGCCATCCCTTGCAATAGCCCGCATGCAAACTGGTTTACTCTGTCCAAAACGCCGAGGAGGCTAGAGCGTCAAGGCTAAACTCGCTGACTAACCTGGCTGAAAAAGCTTCCCCGGACTAGCGCCGAGGAGCTACTCTAGCGGGAGAACATGTGGTTGCCTAGTCACATACCTGAAGTTGATCCGGAAACTGCGACGATGATCGATTCACATCAGTTAGATGGGGTGCATTTTGTTCATGGAGTGGCTGGAATGCGTGCTGACACAAGTTGCGCCACACTAGCAACAGGGCGTACGGGCTCATCGCTCTGAGCGGAAAATAAATTTGTCAACTCTAGGCAACAAATGCGATTATGAGCGGTGGGCGGGTGGAGAGCTTTGAAATCATGCCTTCCTCCTATGTACATTCACATGACTGTGGCAATCTACTGACTGACCTACCATCAATTTTAGTAGCAGTGTGGCGCTGTCGTCCATTAAATTAACGACCATGCCGACTCCATGGACGTGAATAAGCATGCGCAGCTGCCAGGCCGGCGGTTTTGTGCAACCGTTCGTTCCTAGCTCTCGATCGAGCGCACATTTGTTTCCGTTTGGCAAACCTGCGTTTGAATAACCCCGGATGTTGCAGGACCAGACTGATTTCCTTTATAGGAGTTAATCAAGAACTGTACGGTCCGATTCCATGCATAACCTGTCCGCTGCGGATGCTGGTAGCACATGTAAGCGGTTAACGAACTGCTGAGCACGGGGGAGGTACGTTGCGCGTATCACGTGCGACAATATCGATGGATCGATAACCTGTGTCATTTTTTGGCAGTGCAAGTACCTCGATGGAGATAGCATCAAGCTCCGTCGAGCATAATGCTCACCCGTTTGCCGGCAAGTGCGCGATGCTGCTGATCTGTGGTGTTCACCCCTGACACGCGTGTATGTTAGTTGTGAATGTATCATGTAGCGTATGACAGGCACAGGTATACACGGTCAAGGGGGGTCCGGGAATCACGAGCGAGCTCTTTTCCTCTGACTTTCATCATCGGAATCGACATCTCCATCAGATTCTGCATCAACACTTTCCTCCCTTGCTCTCTTGGGACTTCCGCTTCTACTGCTTGCAGGGGTGGTTTGCAAGCTTTCAATGGTTTCCTCGTCGCTCTCTGATCTACAGAGTAGGTTAGTTCTAAGTTTCATCGCCTCGACAGCTGCGCACGTACGCAAATGCTGAAAATGGCTCTGGTTCGAGACCATGTTTTTTATTCAACTCGTTGGCCTCTTTCCACCTCTTTTCGTTTTCTGCCTTGCGTTCCGCCCGTAGCCATTCCATCCGATGCTTGCGGGCTTCTTTTTTCATCTTTCCCGTCCCGTCCCAGAGTTCCCGCTTTTTCTTCATCTTGGCCAACAAGAACGTCTCGAGATATTCGCGCGTGACGGCCAGCTCGCGTGCGTCTGGCGTTGCTTTCTCGAGGAGTGTTTCTGTACGTCGGAGGATGCATCGATTTTCGGCGATGCGCGTCTTCATGGATGGGATGGTATTGACGAGGGTGGTGAATTGGCGGAGGGTATCGACGACCATGTAGCGGTTTGGGGCGCCTTTGGGATAATCATCGTCATCGTAGTCGTTGTTGGACTCGTCATCTTCGTCTGCTCGCCAGCCAGGGTTTGGTGCCTCGGGAGGCGGAGCAGCGCTGCGCTCGCCACCGCTGTGGGCTTCGTGAGATGGGCGTTCCGATGGTGGAATGGGGGATAGTTCTCCGGAGAATGGAGCGGGCTCGGCTGGCGGGTGGTCCGGTAGCGCCTCAGACTCGGCGACCTCAGGGTGAGGCACGGAGGCACTTTGGGGGTTCGTATTGGATGGGCCGGCCACTGGTTCATCTACCCAGCGCAGCGAGGGGGGTGAGCTGTGACCTTGAGGGCGACAACTGATCATTTACCTTCGGGACAGAGAAGTTGTTCCAGAGCTTCTGTGGAGCTGGAAGGGGATGGAGAAGCCGCCTTGGCGACTGGTTCACCTTCGCCTAGCATGGGTAACCAGGTTGTGAGCGATGACTGCTGAGGTAGGGTCCAAAAACAGGGTGTGTATGCACCTTTGGGATCCGTACGGCCTTCGGAAGTTTCTGGTATCGGTGAGGGTGAGGGTGCGCCCTTGGGGGATTTCTTTAGCGGATTACGTTTCGGAGGTGCCGACGAGGCAGAGGGGTTGTCGGTGTCTCTGATGAGGTCCAGTTTGGTGAGTACATGGACTCGTGCGTGAGGATGCGGGGGACACATACTCGGGTGCTGGCACACCTCTGGGATGCTTCCGCATGAGTCTGCGGATGATATCTTCAGTCTTGCCAACGGCGCGGACGACTTCTCGCTGTGAGACATGGTCGTCAGCGTCCACATGACGGGCTCTGACTGGAGCGAGAGTTCATACCTTGGCGAGGGTCTGAAGTTGAGTCCGAGTGAGCTCGCGAAGCTTTGGGCTGTCCATTGTGAGTGCCGTTTCGTGATTGGGAGAATCAACGTTGACGTCGGGGTAAGAGTTGAGTAGGGTCTCTCGAATGTGTTTGTGGCGAGCAAGTCTAAGCGTCAAGTCAGCTTTATGTTGCTTCGCGGTACATACACCCACAGGAATTCGATCGGCGATTGTCATGTCGGGGATTTGTGATCCTTTGGATCCTTCCACTTCTGCTACCTTCGTCCGGTTTGCTTTGTCTCGGGCCTTGACTAGGGAACAATGGAAAGTGAATGGCATCCGCCGACCTTGTTAGTGTCGGCCGCTTTGGTGGCTGTATCCTTTTGGACAAGGCACCTGTCTCACTACAGGACGCTAAAACGTGTTATCTTGATCGATGAGCCTTCCTGTATATAGCACTATCCCGAATACGAGATAAAAGTTGAATAAGATAATTCCGTGCTGAAGTTGAGTCGAAGTGGTCTCGGGGACCAATGTCTGGTCCAAGCTCAGGGACCCACATAAAACGTATGAATCCAAAACGTGGTCCCTGCGTCTGTCACATCGACTGACAGAAATGCCGGGTTGCTTTGACATCTTCCCAAAACGGGACCACGATCGCTTATACGCCTGTTGTAGGTCCAAGTGATGGCAGTATTGTTCTCGTCATGGACCACCTCAACAAGGCTTACTATAAAACACACACCTGTGTGATTTGAAATAAATTTCCTTCTCCCCGTCCACATCAGTGAGCGAATATTTCAGACCATCGAACATCGCGATTGGATTGCAAGTCATACACCATGGTGAACCTCCGATCCAGGTCCAAGGCGAGAGTCGCCCAGAAAATGGAACCAACAGTCCCAGCACCATCTACGGCGTCAGATAACTTAGACCTAAGTGAAGTAGCCCTTCGAAAACTTCCTCGTGCCGAGCTTCAGAAACTTGCCATGGTACGCGTTGCTCGTTCCCGTACCATGAGGCTCGTGCTGACGACACGCAGGCCCACAAAGTAAAAGCGAACATGAAGAGCGAATTAATCATTCAACAACTGTCGAGCCTCCGGATACCTAAGAAGACAAGGTAAGCGAGAGGAGCTGAACGCTATTGGATGGAACGTTGATGCCTACAATGTAGACCTGCTGAGGATGATCCTGAGGAAGGACCATCGCGAAAGAGACTTAAGAGAGAAACCGCGTCGGAAGAAGTTTCAATCTCACCCACGCCCAAGAACCAAGCAGCACTCCCAGACATCCAACCTTCGCAAGATACACCCGTCCAGTCCAGAATCGAAGGTAAGCATTGAGTATCCAGGACTCCGCTCCACCATCCAACATTGTGCCGATTATATAGAACCTCAACCGCCAGAAGCTGGGCCATCAGCTCCACCATCAATATCCCCCGCCCACAAAGCACCCGCCGGGCCGTCGTATGACGAAAATCTTTTTAGCTGCACCGAATCCGAGATGACTGAGGAGGAGCAACTTGATTACGCCACACCCGTCTCCTCGCGCTCGGGCACGCCTCCCCACGCAAGCGTCAAAGACCTTGAACGCTGTGTCACGATCATGCAAGAAATTTCTGCGAAGGACGTCGCCCTTCTGAAGGAAGTGACGGATGTGCGGGAAACCGCTGCAAAGCTTCGCAAGAGAGCAAGGGATGTTCGAGACCTTGTGAAGGCGGAGTGCGGACGGAGAGAGCGGATGGAAGCCTACTTTCGGTATTGGCAAGAGATCGAACCGACGTGGCACAGACAATGGCTGTATGGAGAGAAGATGGTACCGGATTACAAGATACGACTCGAGGAGTTGGATGAGTGAGTGCGACCTTTTCTTGGGGGAAACAGGCGTGTGGAATAAATCTTGCCGCAGACCTGCTGGACCTCCAACTATTCCCACTCGTCAATATGCCAAGGAGGCTCAAAATTTGGGTGAACGTGCACGATCGTAAGTGATGCGCTGCGAAGCAGATGTGTATGTTTGATGCTAATATGGCTTCCTCAGAGCCACGCCCGTCCCTGCGCGGAAACCAACGCTGTCACCGGAGGAGTTGCAGCAAAGGAGAGAGGCAATTATTTCGAAGCAAGAAGCGGAGCAACGTCAGCTCGAAGTTTTGCAGAGAAGGAAAATGCTAGGTGAAAGTTCCTCCAGAGAAGGGTCAAGTGAGGAAGGAGATGGGTACGGTTTGGGTGAGGGCTCGAGTTTAGCCGATCTCCCATCAGCGGACGAAAACGAGCCTCTGATGTCGTTTGAGAACGGCGTTGGGACGATCGTGGTCCCTGTGCCATCTCCGTAGACCTGTCATGTTTAGTTCCAAGTCAAGTTAACGTACTCCGGTCCAAGTTCAAGTTGGTCCGAGTCATAATTTAGTTTAGCAAAATTAATGATTAATTTGACAAGTGCTTAGCATATTAGTCATCCACTCCCGCGTCCTGCCAACCTCGATTCGTTCCTTCCTTGCCAATCACCGTCACTGTCGACCTCCGCTGTTCACTTTCCACCAAAATGCCTTTCGGCCTTACAATTGGAACTGAACGCGCCAATTTTCTTCAAGTACGTACGAGACAGCCATTTTTTGTGCATTTTTCAATTGACTTAATACTTTTTTCACAGAATGCGATACAAGACGAGCTCATGAAGCGGGGCTTCAGTCCCGATGCTGGTCAGTCCACCGGAACCACTTCCATGCACTCAAATGCTTATCCACGGGGTTATACAGACCCAGTCATGGCAGAGTATATCACTATCATGATCATAAATAACAAGACTGCCGGTACGTCAATGTTCCTCCTCCCGACCTTGGGCGCTTCGCATTGGTAGGATCAATGCTAATATTGTCTACCATTACAGCTCAAATAACCTCTGAACTCGAGGATTGTAAGCATGCCTTTCTGATCTTTTCATGCCCAGCTGACCGGTCGTTATTTGTTGTAGTAATTGGGGCTGATTTTGGTTCGTGTGCCCTCCTTCACAACGCCCTATTTCTGTGTAGTTCGTGTCATTTCTGACAGTCTTTCAAATTTCAACAGATCCCAGTTTCACCGATTGGTTATTTGTCGAAGCAGCTAAAGGTGCTCCGGAGTCAGAAATACCACTAACATCACCGTCCACCTCCCCTTCTCTCACATCAACAACCACGTCGAAACCCCAAGCCACATCTGAAATTCCCGTTCACTCTCCTCCGCCCTCAACAACTGATCACCGACGACCACTAAATCCTCGCGCTGGACCGCCCAGTGCTGCCCCACTCTATCAACAAGCGCTCTCTTCGACTCTCGGTCATGGGCAGAAACGGACAGCATCTGTACGGTCCCCCTCACCCACTGGGCATGGCCCATCGAAAACCCGTCGTATGGATGTCCCAACTGGCCCCCGCGCGATGCTAAGCGGCGGCTCAAGAGGTGAGGCTGGTACGGGTGCAAGCGGAAGGAGTCTATTAGACCGTGTAGGCGGACGAAACAGCACACACCCATCATACGCGCGTGGAGACGAAATCCAAGCTCGCATCGATGCTGTTACGAATGGTGGCATTCCCCCCGGCGGGGCAACGCCCGACCCAGCCATGATGATGGGTTTCCAAAACGGTGTCGGGATGGATATGACCGCGGCCAATGTGAACGCGAACACGATGGTGCTGCAGGAGATGATGATGAACCAGATGGCACTTATGGCTCAGATGGCCACCTCGATGGGAATGCTCAATCCTGCCACAGGTCAGATGATGGGTGGTGGCTTTCCAGGAATGCAACAAGGAGACGTGGGTATGTATCCGGGAGGCACCACATTTGGTCAAGGGCAAGCACCAGCACAGGGCGTGAATGGACGAGGAAGGGGTGGCGGACGGGGTGGAAGGGGTCGTGGTGGAGGACCAGGACGAGGCGGACATATTGGAGCATCACCCGCACCAACCTCCGAATCGCCCACCCCTACCCTCACGCAGACGCAACCGCAACCTCAAGCCCCATCCGAGACCAATGCAGCTCAAACTGTTGTACCTCTCATGCCCATAGTCGCTCCAACACCCATTCCTGCCTCCACACAACAGCCACTCCCAGCTCAGCAGCAACGGATACCGTATGCGCTACCGGAGCGTCCTCAATCTCCAACATTGTGCAAGTTTGCCACCAAATGCACGAACTCACAGTGTAGGTATTCGCATCCCTCGCCAGTCGCCACGGCCGAGAGCGGCGTGGTACTGAGTACGGATGCATGTGAGAAAGGCAAAGACTGTAAAGATAAGGACTGTATCAAATCACATGTTAGTCCAGCCGTCAACACCCCCGGTAGGCAACAACCTCTTTCCCGCTTAGTTCTTCTGCTTACTTTGTTCCCGTAGGCGCCGAACTTCAGAAGCCACCCTCGACACATCCACATCCCCATTCCGTGCCAGCTTACTCCAGTACATCTTCCACTCCCATCCCGTGCCGCTTCGGTGCCTCCTGTACCCGCCCTAACTGCACATATTCACACCCCTCACGTCCGACCAACACTCACTTTAACCAACAATGTCGCTTCGGCGCTGCATGCACCCGTGCTGCGTGTCCATTCCAGCACCCAGATGGCCGCGTCTTGCCGACATCATTCCACCGTGGCTTATCTACCAATGGGCCGCTGGTAAGCGTGCCAACCCCGGAGACGGGGAGCATGAGTGGAAGCGTGCATCGGAGCATGACGTTTAATGTCACAAATAAGGGTACGGGCACTACAGACAATGTGAAGGAAAAGCTGGAAAGGCAAATGAAGGAGCTGGAGGCTACGAAGAAGGCTGTTCAAGACGCGGAAGCGGCAGCTGGGAAAAAGAATGAGACCCAGTCCGCCGTCCCAATCACCGCTTGATAGGTGCACGACCACTCCCGTCTTTCACATCGCCGCGACGTTCGGGCTAGAAGCAATTCAGGTGTTCTGTGCGGACAAAAAAATCAGTGTCCCTGTTGTCTTGGTCTCAAATTTTCTATTTGTTGTTATCATTTCTATTTCTTTTCGTCGCCCTTCAGTTAATAGTACAAATGGGAATATCTCCCTAGCCCCCACTCGCATATTGTGAACGCTCGAGGTGTGTATGTAGTATCTAACGCATTCGCCGACTGCATCGTTACAGCACATGTCCTTTTTCCTACGTACCTTCCGCAGCTGTACTAGAACGGGGGCGGGGAGTTGAAGACGGAAGAGGGGAATGTCATGTTACTTGGGGGACGCCGTCGAAAGGTGACGGTCGTCTGTTGCGCATCCTCCTCTCAGTGAGACTTGACTTGACGCTGTAAACTTATTCCATGTGGGCAAGTTTGGATTCCAATACGAGTGGTCCTTCCCCGGTGTCGATGGGGAGTTGGTCCGACAACACCAGCCGGCATTCGGCCGCCGGGGCCAAGTATTACTCGAGCCCTCGATCCGAGTCATTGTTTAAGATATAGCTAAATGCAAAACGGTGTCCCGACACTGAAGTCTTTACCTCTGACTCAGACATTCTTTCAACCTCATGGGGAAGAGGACACAATATAGTGCCTCTCATCTGTAAAGTAATGCTCGTTTGCACCGCCAATTGACCCACGCAAAGGATTTTGGATCCCATAGTCGATCATATAGTAAATGCCCCTAGAGAATTGCCTAATCAAGTAACTTGGACGCGTCGTGACAGATGACTTAGACTTGTTCCACACCGGACATCATCACACCCTCTATTGTCCGTCCGTAAGGACAATCAGTGCCGACGAAAAGGTACACGTCCACATCACGTTCGCTTGATATTACAACAGGTTGAGCCTGCTCTCCTAATAGTAAGACCCATCTTTTTCAACCGCCACTCATAAATACTCATCATTCTCATTTTGTGTTCCTTTACTTCGCGCGATGGTCACTAAATCGTTGACTACGACTGCTAATTCCGCTGATGCTTCAGAACAGCACACGAAAATCGTCCGCGTGCTTGTACGTTTGATCCCTTATTGCATCGTCCCGTCCTTACTTGTAACTTTAGCGTAACATGGATTTTCTCAAGCTACGCGATCGTGGAAACATTGTCGTACCCGTCCGTACCGAGACCCACCCCTCTCCTATGAAACAGGCTGCCTCCAACCGACAGCCAAGCCAATCGCACACACGCACCACCGTAGACGAAGCGATTAACCACGAACTGGCAAAGGCACGGTACCTCATTGACGATCTCGCGGGCCATGTATTCGGCCACATTGTGTCGACCGAGCTAGCGAAAGATATCCTACGCGAGTTCGTCGATGACGGGATCGTTGAAGTTTTTGAAGGGACGGCTCCTCGTTACAACCATGATGACAAGATCGCACTTAATCCGAACTCTGATGACGTTCAACGTGCTATTCAGCAGGCACTTGAGGACGCCGACGAGCGCGACTGCATTCGGCCAGATACCGAAAGCAACAGCGAGGTTCCAGAATTATCGTCCACAGATACCAAGGGGAAACGAAAGCAGACGGATTCGAAGGGAAAGGGGAAGCAGAAACAGAAACAGAAAATATACTCATTCAAGTGGAGCACGTTCCCCGCGGAGCCGATCAAAGAAGACGAACTCGTGTCTTTCCTCAACGAGATCACTGATCACGCCTTCGCTTTCGCGAAGCCTAAGCTCTCGAAAGCGTATGCGAACTTGAGTCATCGCTTCGCGGCTCGTGAGGACCAACACCATGCTATGCCACTATCGTACGAACCAGACGGAGAGGACATGCGACCCGACTTTGTTGTGTTACCCATCGAGGCGTTCAAAGATAACTTCAAGACCGTCGATCCAAGGTATATCAACTTTACCGCTTCACGACTCGTCGGCGAGTCGAAGAACAAGGACCTGGCCGCGGGCGTCGAACAAGTGCAGCGGTACGCGCGGGGCTTGAAACGCGCACAGCCGTGGGTGCACTACGTACTTGCGATGACGATCACAAGGGACAAGGCTGTGTTCTTGCGTGGAGAGGGTAGCGGCACGGAACGTCTCGAGCTGATTCTCGCGGATGGTCGTGGCTGCATTGAGTTCATCCGGATCCTGCTTGGTCTCGCATTGGCGGACAAGGTCGACTTGGGCCACAACCCGGAAATTCGGCTCGAAGTCGAATCACGGATGTGTGGGGTTAACAATGCTACCCACCCTTCGGCCCCGTCGAATGCACCAACTACCTCTTGCGTGACAAAGACAAATGATGTGGACCCAGTCTCAATTTCGTCGGCCGACGTTTCTTCATCAAAGGCGTTTCCCAGCTCTTCTCGCACTCGCAGTATCTCTGCTGCATCCAAAGCGCTTCCCATCTCTTCTCGCACCCGGAGTGCCTCGGCTGCATCACAGGTAGTTCCTGTCTCTTCCCGCACCCGCAGTGCTTCGGCTGTATCCAAGACACTTACCAGCTCTTCCCGGACTCGCGATGCCTTGGCCTCTCTCCGCCAGCAAGCAATTACCGCGTCTTCGACATCTTCAAAGAGAGTTCACTCCGAGATCGCGGAGGGCAATCACGAAGAGCTACGTCCAACAAAACGCAAGACTACCGAAACCGCAATTGAGGAAGAGGAACGTGTGGTCTTTTTCCCGGTGCGCGTGTACCGTCACACATGCCTGGGAATCTTGTTTACTGCCAGCTCGATTCGTGGTCGTGGGACGACAGTATTCTGCGTGCTTGATCTAGATGATGACAAAACGAGGCTGGCTTTGAAGATGTCATGGCAAGATCTCGAGAGGGTGGCGGACCAGGATGCGGTTATGAGAAGATTGGCAGAACATGAACCTCATCCTAACGTGATCGTGCCGCTCAAGTGCGCTATCTCGCCTAATCTAGGAAAGGTTCACTGACACGTTTTCAGGACGTTCGACGCGGAGAGGAAGGGCAAGACGTGCACGACCCTTGGTGCGATTAGAGGCTTTCTGGACGAACAGATTGACCGTTTGCACGTTGAAAACCGGGCGCTCAGGATTTCCGTCTCCGAGTTGAAGCGCCCAGTGAAATACTTCTGGGGTTTGCATGATTTTGTGCGAGGGTTACGTGGCGCACTATTGGGTATGTGTTACTTTCGTGCAGATCACCATTGGGGTTACATGTTGACACAACGGTATGAAAGGGCACGAATTTCTTACGAGGATCGGTATTCTGCACCGCGACATCAGCGAGAACAACATTGTTCTGGGCGTTTATCCTTGGGAAGAGAGAGGATATTTGATCGACTTTGACATGGCCATCCTGCAGACAGCTGGGGAACCTACACCCGTTTCAAATTCAGCAATCGAATCCGACGACGAATTTTCTGAAGTTGCTGAGCAGAGCTCTGCCCAGCCCGCCAAACCGGATGAGAAGAACGTCAAAGGGCTGCGAACGGTAGGTATGTTTATAAGTATCGTACCGCCTTCCACTCACATCACTGCAAGGGAACATTTCCTTACATTTCCTTCAATGTCCTCTTGGGCGCGAGACACACACATTTCGATGATGTGGAGTCGTTCCTTTATGTGCTTTTCTTGTTCTTTTTTTCCTATGCTGGCCCCCTCCCAAGGGAGCAGCTGGAGGATGCCCACGAAAAGGGGTTTGTTCAACCTATCGGGTCCGGGCGCCTGTCCCATATCAGGAGTTGGCCTAAAAAACTTGCTGATTGGGCAGATGGAAATCCACAAGTTATAGCCCACTCGAAGTCTTTTCATATATGGAATCCTGACGGTGCAACGAATCTGGTCGAGAGTGCCGAACTTAAGGATTGTCTACAGAACAACTGGCAGAGAGCTTTGCATCACCCTATCCGCGCTCTATTGCAGTTTACCTTTGCGGCGTTTAGGAAGAGCATGAAGGGAGGTACAACCCTGGGGGGGCGCACAGAACTTTCACATGCTCGGTTCATCACCATACTGGACAAGTGGTTGGTAACCTACTCTGCACTTGAATGCGAATATTCGAATTGCCCCGAATTCAAGGATTCTAGGTTGGTTTGGATTTGTTCCTTGTATGTCGGACCGTCTGCTCACCGGATTTTTGTTCGTCATTGTAGGAAGATAGAATAGAAATCTCGGGTGGATGCCTAGGACTCATCTAGATACTAGTACAAGTACTCGTGCAATCTTCTGGAATGTAATAGATTATCGTGTATAAATTCTGCGGCCTTCGTAGAGCGCCTCCACTGTCTGCTTGAAATTGGATAACTTGAATGTGATGATGGGAAACCCCCGAGGTAGTGCGACTGACGGATGGGTTAAGCATTCGCTGATATCACCTTGCTTGCAAGGATGTACAAAATGATGATGTAATTTTTCCTTACATGGCGAAATTCATTCCGATTCCTCCGCGTTCGCCCGCGCGTCCCCTACACATTACATGTGACATTTGTGCGGTACTCGACCACCCAACGCGACGGCCGGGCTCTGTAAAGACGATCCCGAGCTACTCTTCGTTGCGAGCTTATCAATTCCCATCTAGGTATAATGCGAGACCAAGAAAACCAATAGAATATTGTTCGTCTACAGTACGTATATAGATCTACGGATTCAATATCGTTCCGTATCAATGTATTAGCCACCGTTGTAAAAATTTCTGTTCGAGCAATATCGTCCCGAATCGCAAGCAAGGTCCTGGGCTGCTAACGCCACCCCCTGGTAAGGAAGGATACATCCCGAAACAACTCACATCCTGCGAAGTGCATGATTGAAGTCACGCTGAGAATAGTTTTATGGTCCCCCCTATCCTGGCATCTCATCTCAACCTTCTGCTCCTATTCTTATCGACTCCAGAACTGGCACACATTAATGCCTCTTCGCTTGAGTCTGACTTACCTGTACAATAATGCACGTTTGCACGGTCAATTAGCCCAGGCAAGGATTTTTGATTCAGTTAACGTCGTAGTTCAAGTTGCGTATACCGTACCATTTCAATCGATGAAATGACAAAAATTTTGGCCGTCATAACGCGACACACAGCCTGACGAATCAATTGAAATGGTACAGTATAGTCGATCAAATAGTATATGGGCCCCTAGAGGTTATCAGTCTACTAGAGAAGTGCCTAATCAATTGAGTAACTTGGCTTAAGTGGGCGCATTGCTGTACTTCAAGATCAAGATCAAGATATCGATATCTGACCCTTGCCATGGAACCTTCAACAGCCCCATCTCTTCCATTGTCCATAAGTTCATCAGCAGAGCTTCGACATCAATCTGAACACGGTATCGGCCCGGAGTTGTTTCAGTCACCCTCGTGCAAGCGCCCTCAGGACGACAACCACACGGCAGGTTGCGACTGCTCTGACGACAAGCCCTCCTCCACGGAAGCATCGTCGAGCACTCATTACACATCTACGACTCCCACTGCCTGCCCTGTGCCTCCTAGCTCTATCCCCCACAGTGAAAATGTCAACCAAGAAGCCCGTGGCAGCGAGCAGGCAGCCCGCAGCAAGCGCGCTGAAAAAGGTCGATTCCTTATGAACCAGAGATTCCAGCCATACAAACGACGTCAAGCACCCCCTCCTCTCGAGCTACGCTTTGCCATGAGGTCTCTAGGACGATCTTCTTTCACTGACATCAGTCTTGAGGACATTGCTGAGGACAGTCTCACTTCCTCCTTCCCGCGCTGTGGCATGTGAATCTCAACAGAGAATCAGCAGGGAAAGCACATATTCGAACGAGGGTTATCCACGCTAAGCCCCAACGTGGTTCAAAAGGCCTATCAGGCTAAATTGGCTGCCAAGCGATGCATCCTGAGTCGTATAAATACGACTCTCACAGAGCTCGATGCCACAGAGAAAATTTCCGACTTTTTACGGGTGGTCAAGGAGGAGCATGAGAAAGAGCTGTCCGTTGTCTCCGAGGAACTACAATTCGTCAAGGATGTTGTCGTCGGTCAAGGTATTGACATCGATGATCACATTGCAATTAGTCATGCTGTCTATGCCGACGAACTCGTTGCATTGACAATGGCCGACATGCAACTCCACCAGTTGTCGACGGTGCAAGAAAGGCAGATGCCAGTGTCATTTGCAAGTGACAGCGACAGGGTTTCTGATGATGAGTCCACATGCGGCCCGTCTGAGTTGGACCCGGAAGATCTAGACCGTTACGATGATGTGAAATACGATCAATGATTCCATGTGTTGAGGGTAAGTGACCATGTGGAATGTACGAGAACTTGCTACTAATGATACATTGCAGTGTAGATGATGGTATGATAAGGGCACGAGACGTGGTCATATTTGCTGTACGTGTGTAACCTGCACAATAATGTTTGTTTACATGGCCAATTGGCCCACGCAAGGATTTTCGGATCCGTTAACGTTGTAGCGGGGTCGTCGATCAAATTACTTTACAAGCCTGAGGTCACTGGGGTCCAGGGATTGCGGCTGTGGATTCAGAGTCGCAAAAATGCGACCGTGGTAGATTCTTACTACTCCTGGACCCGTAGTTGTAAACAAGGTTCCTGCCGACCTAGTTCGGGCATACATCTAGTCAAGGGCAGCGTGTATAGATTGCATGTGGCCCACAGCTTGTTCGTTGACACCCTCCACTGCTCTGCTGCATTGTATCGCCGGTGACCGCGTCATCGACAATGACAGGTGGGTACTGACACGATGGAGTCAGTGTGTCGATATTGATCGTTGGACAAGAGCGGCGTTCCCTGGTCACCGAAATCAACACCGGTAGTGAGTATGAGATAGGAGCAATGATATTTACACCGGATGGCGAGTATCTCGTGAGCGCCGATAGACAATGGGTTGGAGTGTGGCGAGTGGAAGACGGTAAATTCATGGGAAGTATGCAAGCGGACAGCGTCTCCTGTCTCGCTGTCTCGAAGGATGGCAGATGGATCGCAGCGGGAACAGGGCGGGGCTCAGACACGGTGTTTGCGTGGGACGCGACGACATACGGAAAAGTCTTCTCGCGCAGGGAGGGCAATAATGTCCTTGGGGTCGATTTCTCCCCCGACTCGACTCGACTCGTCGTTGCATCGAACAATTACACGGCCACCGTCTGGGATGTCGCAACTCGCAAACGAGTGGTCGGTCCACTCCGCCACGAGGAGCTGATGTCAGTGAGGGCGGCAAAATACTCGCCGCAAGGTGATCGAATCGCGACAGCCACTTATGAATCCGTTCGGGTCTGGGACAGCAACGATGGCCGCTTGCTCGTGGACATCAAAGTTAAAGTAACCCCGGTGTTCAACACTGGTCTCGTCTGGTCAAATGATCAGCTTTTCATCGTATCCGACCATAAAATCAAGCAGGTCGAAGCATCTACCGGGTCCGCAATTTCGGAATGGCCAGTTCCCGACACCAACAATACCTCGTGCATTGTCCTACCACGTCCACAGCATGGGGAACTCGTCGCATATTCTACACATGCTACCGTCACGTTTTGGGACACGTCGACACACTCCAACTTCGGTCTCATCCAACACACTCGAGACATAGATTCGATAGCATTCTCACCAGACGACCGGTATTTCGCAATGGGTGGAAACGAGGGGAAAATCACCATCAACAATCTCAGAGATGATCTGTTTCCATCCTATTCTACTGTAAGTGGCTTGTATTACCGAATTATAGTGTATCGGATCGGTTTTATTGTCAACCCACCATACTTTACTCCTCGTTCGACATGGACACTGATTACTTTGTCTCTTAGTTACCATTCATGGGCATCAGCGGCGCTGCACTTGATTCCTGGAAGCAGGACCGGCTCGCAGACACGGAAGCATCATTGATGAGAGACATAACCAGATCTGAGTCCTCGAGCCATCATGCACTCGCCAGCCGAGCGCTCGTACGAGCGCATTTGCAACACTGGGATGAAGCAATCGACGATGCCAAAAAGGTGAGTCTTCGCTTGCTCCCCCCTCCCACGCGCTTATGCTCACTCTACACCACCTCAAGTCCATCGAGGTTCGACCATCTATCATTGGTTACATCGCAAAGAGTATCGTACTCATCGGCGGGGGAAAAAAGGAAGAGGGGTGTCGTGTGTTCGACTTCGTGTTCAGGCACTGTGATTCGATTGACGTAGATCTTCTTCTTTTGATTAAGGTGTGTATTCCGCACGTGGTCGAACTTGGTTTCTCCTCAGTTGCTTGTTGGTTTAGGCTGTCGTCCTGTTCATGGCCGGAGAGCACGACGATGCCATATCGCGCGTTGGCGACCTCATCCCCACGATGCACCTCAGCTCAATATGCTGCGTGGTCCAGGCACGTGCATAACACGCTACCGCATAGAGGATATCACCACTCACATTTCCAACAGGCATATATGTATCTTCTTCTTGGAAACTCCCATATGGAGAGCGGCGACTACGGGCGTGCGGTGCAATCGTTCGAGTGTGCGCGAGCCCAAATGCGATGCTACCTGGCGCCTCCCCTCTTGTCCATCTCGTTGGTAAGCTTTCTGCCGACTGACTCGTGCCGTGTAGACAACTATCATCTTCTTTGACAGATATCCGGTTGGATGTTTGGTGGTCTCGGCATTAAGATTCGCCAACATCTTTGTGAGGCCCTGTATGAAGCGGGTCGCACGAAGGAGGGAGGCGAGTCTCTTCTCCAAATGGTAAATGCCTTCGACGCAGAAATCTATATGAGCGGACCCATCACCGAGTGGGTGTCTGGTGAGTTTACGTACTACCTTTTGTCCGCCATCCATTCAACCTTTTCCGTCAGATTTCACACAACGATGTCTCTCTGCTCCAGAAAGGGACGGTGGCGTGGCCTCTCGACACGATAACGCGCCGACAGCCCTCGATTCACCAACCCCCACAACGCTCTTGAGAGAGTGGGCAAAATCAACATTGGCGAGTGGTTCTTGGAGGGATACCTTGGTTGCCGCTGTCAGTGTGAGTATTTCCTTTGGCTCTGTTATCAATCGTTGGCCTGACACTTTTGATTTGGAGTTCGTGGTCCCGAGATTCACTATTTTTCGGGTCATATGTGAACGTCTCGAGACGATCGACCACATAGCGGACGCTAGCGACTGTTTCCTCCAAATGGCGGAGGAATTGGCAGAACAGACAAATGTGCATCATGAGCAGGCACAGTGGGTTCTTGGTGAGCAGTTTCATGTACTGTGGTGTCGTTATTTGTGACCATTGTATGTTAGAATCCAAATCTCGTTTATCAGCGAAGCTAGAGGGCCATGGGGATGCCGCAATGACTGCTGGGCGGCATGATGATGCCATTTCCCAGTATTCAGTCGCACTATCCCTTGACCCGACGGCACCACAAGGTCTCCTCGTCAAGCGAAGCAAGGCCTCCTTGGCCAGGGGCTTATGGGAAGACGCGTTAAATGATGCGAACAAAGTGTGTCCCCTTTGTCTCGCGCAAGTTATATCTTGTCGATGGTATCATCATCAGGTGATCATGCTCGATCCATCGTCCCCATGGGGCTACGAGAGGAAGCATGCAGCTTTACATAACGCAGGAGACTATGAAAATGCGATAGACGCATTCGAGGCCATGCTCTCGAAGATGTCGCAGTCACCTGATCTAGACATTCGCGGTGAGGGTGTTGATATCATGCTGAAGTTTATCCACTGACCTTGCGTCCTAGAGCGTCATCGGCTGTACGTGACTCCGGGAGAGACGAAAGTGATGATCCGCAGGGCTGTTCAGGATGCCATCCGTGAGTCGCCGCGAGTGCTCATTAACACCATCTCTGGCCGTCTTCTCGACAAATCAGAACAAGCTGCCGTATTCGAATCACTCCCAGCCTTCAAAGAATTGATCTCTTCCATGACGACACACATCGATCATTCCCGCATCGAGCATGACGTCGCGGAGTACTACCGTTACGCCATGTTTTCGCACAAGTGGGAGGAGGGTGAACCTCTGTTCGAAAGGGTCATACACATTGTGGTGTACGATCTCGAGGAATCTCTCACCCACGACAAGCTACGAACGTTCTGCAAGATTGTGCGGGACGCCGGGTTCCATTGGGCATGGAGTGATACATGCTGTATCAATAAGGCAGATCATTTCGTGCTCCAAGAAGCCCTTGTTGCCATGTTCAGGTGGTACCAGGGTTCCGCTATGACGATCGTTCTCCTCTGTGGCGTTCGCTCTCCATCGCAGCGTGGTAATCTTGTGAGGAGCGTTTGGAATACTAGGGCCTGGACATTCCAGGAATATCATGCCTCCAAGGTGGTCCGATTCTACACCGAGGACTGGACGCCGTACATGAACCTCGACATTCCCAACCACAAAGACTCATCCGAGATCATCGCAGAGATGGAGGAGGCAACATGCGTCTCGGCACAAGTTTTGATGGCACTTCGACCTGGCCTAAATGACATACGGGAGAAGCTTCGTTTGGCTTCGACACGCCAAACGACACGGGTCGAAGATGCAGCATACTCGTTGCTTGGAATATTCTCTGTCTCCTTACCCATCATATATGGTGAAGGGGAGCAATCACTCGGGCGGCTCTTGGCGCAGCTACTCACAGGTTCGGGAGACACGAGCATCCTTGCATGGACAGGAGGATCTGGCAGTTTTAATAGCTGCCTTCCTGCTAACATCTCCGTTTTTAACCGGTTTCCGACAACACACATTCCGCCGGCTATCGAGGGTGCCAAAATGGAGACAATCATTGCCAGATTGCGCGCCTCTCCACTTGATTTCAGCTTAGTCATGAAACTGTATGACCGACTCCATGATCTCCCTGTACCATTTCTTGCAGGACAACGGATGAAGCTTCCCTGTATCACCTTCGCGCTCGGACCTGTGTCGGCAACTCGGAGCACATCAGGGCGTGTCTTTCGTGCAAGGGTGGATGCCCTTGGGATTGTCGAGATTCACACCACAGAGGATCTTTCTCGATTGGATTCTCTGATTCTTGTTCACCCTTGGATCGACTTTCTCCTCGACCGACAGCCTGTTGGAGGCGTAACAACAACAGTATCCGAGGATGATCAATCCTCCTCAACGGATGACTTGCCGTTCCTCCCTGGCCCCAGCAATACCACATTGGCAGCCAACCAAACACTAGCATCGCAGCTCATTGCTCGCCTTGGTTGGTCGTTCGGTCCACAGCCTCCCACACCCCCTCAAGATGTAGCATCTCTCTTACCCCCTTTGTCCATATCGCCGGCAGACAGGCAGATGCAAGCGCTGAGACTTATCGCTCGACTGAGACAACCGTTCGGTGCACTGTTGTTCACGCTGTCTCGCCGGAATGTAGCGGAATACAGGAGGGTCGCTGCGGAGAGTGTGATCACTGTCCAAGTGCGGGAGGATATGTCGTTGAATGAGCTGATACGGAACGCACGGACACTAGACGTGCTTTAACGATTGTTTTCAGACATGCGGCACTCGTTTGCTACCATTCGCCTCTTCCTGCACCCCCTTTGGCTTTCTCTTACGAACGTCTCCGCGCGTTGAGACGCGAACTCGCAGTGTTATTGTGGCTTTCAGACACCATCCTGTCCTATCGACTTCTCAACTTCTCTTGTAACCCTCACTGTTGTCGATATCGCCAATCATAAGAGGATTGTATCCCTCTAAATTTATTCTCACAAGACATCTTTTGATTGACCTTGGTGGATCGGGTTGTATTGCCGACGGGTTAGTCGCTGTCGCGGTGCAGTTACATCTAACGGCCGACTCGGTCCCCCGGATCTTCACCGGAAATGCAGCTGCAGAGTGCCAGACCGTCAAAGGCGCACTTATATATACCGTGCGGTCCTTCGCCGTTACTAATCGTGGTAACACTTCAAGTGACCTCGGAGAATAACATTGTTCTGTGCGTTTATCTTTGGCAAGATAAAGGATATTTGACCGACTTCGGCATGATCATCTTGCAGACAGCCCGAGGAACCTACACCCGTTTCGAGTTCATTGATCTCGAATCCGACAACGAACTTTTCTGGAGTTGCCGAGTGGAGCCCGCCAAACCGGATGAGAAGAAGCACGTCAAAGGGGTACGAACGGTGGGTACTATGTTTATAAATATCGTACCATCTTCCAGTCTCTTGGGCGCGAGACACATTTCGATGATGTGGAGAGTCGTTCCTTTATGCGCTTTTCTTATTCTTTTTCTCCTATGCAGGCCCCCTTCTCAGGGAGCGGCTGGCGGATGCCCACGCAAAGGGATTTGTTCGACCTATTGGTGGGCGCCTGTCCCATATCAGGAGGTGACCTTTGTAGCGTTCAGGAAGGGCATGTCAGTGAAGGGGGGGTGCAGCCCTGGGAGGACACACAGAACTTTCACATACTGGACAAGTGGTTGGTAACCTAGTATTCTGCACTCGAATGTTCGAATTGCCCCAAATTCAAGGACTCTGGGTTGGCTTAGAAAGTTTGTCTATTGTATGTCGCACCAGTTTTTCGTTCGTCCTTTATAGGAAGATAAAATTTACCTAGGGTTCATGTAGATGCTAGTACATTGTACCTACCGGGTCTTTTCTGTATAATCCATGTTTATTGTCCTGTGGGGTTGGAACCCCTTGCCAGACAGGACATGCGCGAGGTATCGTGGGTAGTGGTGTGGCTATCGCATTGGGTGTGGATGTACCTATGTGAACAGTTACTCCTGTCGTTAGCAGCATGCGGCAGTCTTCCAGAATGATCATGTATATGTAAAGTTAGATCACAATGCCTTGGAATCGCACCAATACAGCTTATTCGCACCATTGTTTGCTTGAAGTTGGATAACTTGAATGTGATGATGGGAAACCCGAGGTGCTAGTAGTACAATTGACGGACGGTTAAGCGTTTGCTGACATCCTGAAACATTCCCACATCCTGCGAAGCGGTGCGTGAAGGTAACACGCTGAGAATAGTGGTAGTGACCTTCGATCAGAGGTGAAGGGAATGGGCTTGACAATGATTCACACTGAAAGCGACCTATATCTTGTAAGAAAAGTTGATTATCAAAGTGCCGGTTTGCATCTATACGACGGACAACATGTACTGTGATAATTAATGACGAATGCCACTTACATATCGGATGGAGCAACGCTCGCGGTGTCTTTGACTTGTAAGTATTCGAGAGGTCATGGTGAGAACTGTTGGTCCCTACAAAAGTGAGCTCAGGTATCGTGGAGTTATGTTCAGGACGTCTTGATCGGGTCCCACTCAAAAAGACTCATGGTTCGTCAGGTGTCGACCGTAGTCACCAGTCCGCACTGCACGGGGGATTTGTGGTGACTGGATTTGGTGTTTTGATGTCTCTCGGCGATTGCGCGCGAGTGAAGATGGGAAAAGGCGTAGCACAACTGCGCCGGTTGGAAGTAGCATGGGAGGAGGAGTCGGGCCGGACGGTGTGGAGACACGTGCTCAACCGCGTCGAGGAGGCGCGTGTATAAAAAACCCGATCGGCTGTGAAAAATTGCGGGCATTGTACGCTGCATCTCTCCAGTCGACCAGCACCGATTGACCTACAAAGTACCCAGGAGAGCTTTGAGCTCGTATATGATTTTCACTCAGAACACACGCGACGAGTCAGTCAATACCCTTCTTTTCTCTGTCCTCGCCGTCGTTGATCTCTTGATCTGTCGTCCAAACAGTTATCTCAGTGACCTCGTTTTCTCTCTTCGCGAGAATTAAAAATAAGCCTCGCAAAGGCCCTCCACCATGCTCACTACAACTGTCTCCCGAATTCCGACCACAGCGCGGGTGCTACCCTCTCTGAACAACCTTGCTCGTGCCCGCCACCCCTCCACCCGCCTTTTCTCCACAACACAACTCCGCTCTCGTATCGCGCCCACCAACCCTCTACGTGCGATCGCTGCACCCGCCGTCGGTTCATATGCACCAAAGGATGGCGAGCACGTCCTCAACTCCCCCTCAGAGCTTGCCCGAAAATTATCTGCCAAAGTCCTCCCACAACTTGACCGTCCGAAAGTTAAAAAGGTCGTTGTTGTAGGCAGTGGTGGTCTTTCCATCGGCCAGGCTGGCGAGTTCGATTACTCTGGTTCACAAGCTATGAAAGCCCTCCGCGAAGAAGGCGTCGAAGCTGTCTTGATCAACCCAAACATAGCCACGTGGCAGACCAGTCACCAGCTGGCCTCGGAAGTCTACTTCCTACCCATCACCGTAGACTATGTTGCATACGTTTTGGAAAAAGAGCGGCCAGATGGCATCTTACTCACCTTCGGGGGTCAGAGCGCTTTGAACGTTGGCATCGCCCTTGACAAGATGGGCGTTCTTGACCGCCTCGGCGTCAGGGTCCTCGGAACACCTATCAAGACTCTCGTGGTTTCCGAAGATCGTGACCTCTTCGTGCAAGCTCTCAAAGGTGTGTACTCCCTTTCCCCTCATTGTGGCGATTCTCACGTGACTGTATCAGAAATCGACATACCAGTCGCTCAATCAACCGCTGTCTCCAGCGTTGATGCAGCCCTCGAAGCTGCAGAAAAGATCGGTTACCCTGTCATTCTTCGTGCCGCTTTCACTCTGGGTGGCCTGGGTTCGGGCTTCGCCAACAACCCCGTTGAGTTGCGGGACCTCTCCGCCAAATCACTTTCGCTTTCTCCTCAAGTCCTCATCGAACGTAGCATGAAAGGCTGGAAAGAACTCGAGTACGAAGTCGTTCGTGATGGTGCCGACAACACCATCATCTGTTGCAACATGGAAAACTTTGATCCCTTGGGAACCCACACGGGTGACTCGATTGTTGTCGCCCCCAGCCAAACTTTGAATGACGACGAGTACCACATGTTGCGCAGCGCTGCGATCAAGGTGATTCGGCATCTTGGTGTCGTTGGGGAGTGTAATATCCAGTATGCTCTCAATCCCGAGTCGAGAGAATATTGCGTGATCGAAGTCAATGCACGGTACGTGTAGGCGTATTAACAATCGGCAAATACTCATGTACCATGCCAGATTGAGTCGTTCATCCGCTTTGGCGTCCAAGGCGACGGGATACCCCCTCGCCTACACAGCTGCCAAGATTGCCCTGGGACACACCCTTCCCGAGTTGCCCAACGCCGTCACGAAAACGACCACCGCGTGCTTCGAGCCGTCTCTGGACTACATTGTAACGAAGATTCCTAAATGGGATCTCGCCAAATTCAGTAACGAGGTCAACCGTGAAATCGGTAGCGCTATGAAGAGTGTCGGGGAAGTCATGGCCATCGGCAGAACCTTCGAAGAGAGCTTACAAAAAGCCGTTCGTATGGTCGACCCTAGATGGCGAGGGTTCGAAGTCGTTGGTGGGTTGAAAAAACTGGAGGACGCAGGCGAGTTGGAACGAGCGCTCCAGCGCCCCACGGACATGCGACTTTTCGTGATCGCGTACGCGATGTACAACGGCAAGTACAATGTACAAGAGATTCATGACTTGACAAAGATCGACAAGGTATGTTTACGCATCACCGTCTATTCCCTATGTTAATGGTGGTTTCCTTTCCAGTGGTTCCTATATAAGATCGAAAACATCGTCAATACATCTCGGGCCCTCTCCTCCCTCGGCAACCTCTCGGCTGTCCCTCCCTCCCTCATGTTAACTGCAAAGCGACAAGGATTCTCCGACTCCCAGATCTCATCGCTCCTGGACACCACAGAAGGCGATGTACGCAGCTTCCGTAAATCACAGGACCCGCCCATCACTCCTTTCGTGAAACGGATCGACACGTTGGCAGCCGAGTATCCTGCCCACACTAACTATCTCTACACGACGTACAACGCGTCCGCACATGACGTCACTTTCGATGACCACGGTACCATGGTGCTCGGCAGTGGTGTCTACCGTATCGGTAGCAGTGTCGAGTTCGACTGGTGCGCTGTCACCTGTGCACGCAAATTGCGGGAGATGGGCGATACTGTGAGTGAGGAAGGGAAAAGCGTTGGCGGGAAGACGATCATGGTCAACTACAACCCGGAGACCGTCAGCACGGACTTTGACGAGGCAGACAGGTTGTACTTTGAGGAGCTGGGTTGGGAGCGCGTGATGGATATCTATGAGCTGGAGGGCGCGAAGGGTGTTATCGTCAGCGTCGGAGGTCAGTTATTTCTAACTTTGTCAGCACAGTGCCAACTGAAAATTAAACGACCCACTATAATAGGTCAGCTCCCGCAAAACATCGCGCTTCGACTCAAGGAGAGCGGTGTCAACGTTCTCGGCACGGACCCCTTGCAGATCGACAATGCAGAGGATCGTCACAAATTCTCAAGCGTCCTTGATTCCATCGGTGTCGATCAACCCGAGTGGACTGAAGTCACGTCGTTGGGAGCTGCCAAGGAGTTTGCGAACCGTGTTAGGTTAGTACATAGTAACTCGTGCCATTCTCAGTAGAATGCTGACACAACGTATACAGTTACCCAGTCCTTGTGCGGCCTTCGTACGTTCTTTCGGGAGCCGCAATGAACATTGTACACGAGGAATCTGCGTTGTCTCACACTCTCACTGCCGCGTCCTCGGTCTCACCTCTCCACCCCGTCGTCATCACCAAATTCATCTCCAATGCTCAGGAAATTGACGTTGATGCTGTCGCCTACAAGGGCCAGCTCCTCGTACACGCTATCAGTGAACACGTTGAGAATGCCGGTGTCCATTCTGGGGATGCCACCCTTGTGCTTCCCCCTTACACGTTGAACGAGCGCGAACTCGACAGGTTGAAGGACATTGCATCGCGAGTTGCTCAAGCATTCGAGATTTCCGGGCCTTTCAACATGCAAGTGATCAAGAAGCCTGCATCCAAGGCCGGTGAGGAGGACGAACTCAAGGTCATAGAATGCAACCTGCGTGCATCACGTTCGTTCCCCTTTGTCTCCAAGGTTTTGGGACACAACTTTATCGAGACGGCGGCGGCTGCGATCACCGGAGTCAACGTACCCGAGCCTGTTGATTTGATGAAGGAGAAGCGAGACTACACGAGTATCAAGGTTGCCCAATTCTCCTGGACACGATTGGGTGGTGCCGATCCTTTCCTCGGCGTTGGTGTGTATCCTTTCCTTTATCCTTCCCATGTTCTCTTGGCTAACCATGTTGTGCTTAGAAATGGCGAGCACGGGTGAAGTCGCTTCCTTCGGTTCGGACGTTTACGAAGCATACTGGGCCTCGCTGCTCTCTACCACTGGCTTCAAGCCTCCTCGCCCGCGTTCCGGTGTCCTCATCGGTGGTTCATCCAGCACGCCCGAGCTTCCCTTCATCGCCAAAACACTCCACTCGCTCGGTTTCAAGCTCTATGTCTCCTCGCCTGTGATCGAGGCCGCCTTGACCGCCATCCCCCACGTAACTTGCAAACGCATCTTCTTCCCCACCTCAGACAAGCGTCGTCTCCGCGAGGTCTTTGACGAGTACGAGATCCAATCCGTGATCAACCTCGCTCAGGGGCGGGGCAAGGGACGGGAAGACGAGGACTACGTCGCCCGCCGAAACGCGGTCGATTTCGGGCTGCCGTTGTTGAACAATGCCAAGTGTGCGGCATTGTGGGTGGAGGCGTTGAGGCGGAAGATGGGCGAGGATGGGCAGGGGTTGTTGGGCTATGAGGAGGGGAACGTGCCGAGCGAAGTGAGGAGTTGGAGGGAGTTTGTTGGGAGGAGGGCGTGAGGTGTCGACTCAGTGGGGGGCCTTTGAGGTGGGTTGCTCGAGGTGAGCTGGCTGGGGGACTTGCACTGTACGATCCTGTACGTATATCATTCAAACATCAATATGACTGAGAGGTGTCACCGCAACCAAGAGACGTCCCAAGTTAGCGATGCCAAGAACGATATGTTTCTGAATCTTGACCATGATTCTTCGCACCACTCACTGCCAGCAGCGCCGAACCTCATTGAATAGCATGAGCTCCGTGGGCTATCCGATGTATGTCACGTATCTCGGAGGACGCCAGAGACGCCTGATTCAAACATCCATGACCAGTATATCAACAGATGATCAGATATCCGTCCGGGATATCAGGTACTTCCTCGTTGGCGGAGTCAAGTACTTGCAGATCTCGTGTGAGCCGTCTGCCCGAACGCTCCGAGTCCACCTCTAGTAGGTATTGAATAAAATCACTAGGTCGTGTGAGGACGACAACAGACGATAGCAAATATTCGTACACAAGCAGGTATCATACACAAGTTGAAAAATGCCGCATAGGGCTGTCATGAACACCTGGCACAACTCAGTGAGTACAATCGTCTCCCACACAGGTAAGACCAATTGCTTACCTCTGAATCGTGAAGGCTAGATTCCGATATGCACAAACACGATCAGCTTTTCCAACGGCACTTCCTTTGCTGACTCCACGACTGCGGCGTTCAGGGCAGCTGCAGCATGCCGGAAGTTGATGTCCTGGTATTTGAACATCTCCCTGTAAAACCGGGCAACTACCTCGTGCGCGGCTAAATCGTTTACCCTCCACAACGTCCCAATCACCCCATTGAATCCAGCAAAGTGC